>CM067061.1:30934254-31040973 GCA_033980235.1 Diadema setosum | reverse complement strand
ATATTAGTGCCAGGTAACTAGGTCACTTCAGTATTTGGAAATGCTACAAGTTCATAGACAGAAGATAGTAAGAAATGATATTGTGGCAAAAAAAAAAAAAAAAAATTGGAGTGAAGATGAGAGTGTTAAATGGAATATGCAAATGTATTTCTTGCTTACAACACATGCATAAGCAGCCACATTTCTCACTTTGCTCTTCGTCAAATATATTTTTATATCAATTATATCTTGTAATGTAGTGTTTTCAGTTCTATTTTCTGAGTATCCAAATATTTGAGCATTCTGCATGATCAGTTGTTATCAATGTATTCTGCTACTCGGACTTTGAGGTTGGCATCGCAGGAAAGGCAAAATAGCATTCCATTGAAAAAAAGTAAAGGAATTCTGGGTGACTGTAGTCCCGATGTATTGACTTAGGTGATTTGAATGAGAAATGAAGACCACACTACTCACATTGGTCTCTTACTTTTTTCCCCTTGGTGAATCCCCTTACTGTTGCTCCATAAGAGGCAACATATTTCAATTGTAGACTTCTGCCTCTTTTTTTTCCCTGCAAAAATCCATAGTTCAGTCAAATAAAAACAAATGTCTTGGTGTGAGTTTCTTCAATTGTCTCCCTCTACAAATTAGATTTAAGAATGCAACTGCTGATCTATACATTAACAGACATGTCAGAAAAAGGGGGGAAAATGAAGAAACTCGCACCTGAACCTCCACCTCTCTGAATAATATCTTGTTTCTAAATGTGTACATAAAAAGACATGAACAGGAATGACGCATTCGGTAAACCTGTGTGTTTATCGTTGAGTTTAGGACGAAGGGAGAAAAGTTACTGAGAATCATTCACCATTAGTTTCCTGGTCATAATTTGCGAGAGGAGTGTTATTAGGTTGGTCTTTGCAGCACGAATATACATCTCATTCATGTTCATTAAAATGTGAATGATAGAGGAAGACAGATCAACGAGTGGGATAGAAAGGGGATGTTGATTACCTATATATGAAATGCTGTAATTAGTGTGTATACTATTTAAGATGTGCAACTATGTTTTGTAAGTAGACGAGGATATATGATTGCTCTTGCTGGTTGCCCCTAAAGAATCTATTTGCTAAAAGTTGTTGTTGTGGTTTATCTCTTTCTGTTTGTGGCTCTTGTGTCAGTAGTGTAAATGCATTTATTTTATTTTTTTTTTTCAGATGAGGTCGTTGGTTGGATTTGAGTTTTGTTTTTGGTTTTTGGTTTTGAAGATATTTTGTCCATAGCTTGTGAGTCAGATTTAAATCGCCAAATTAAGCCAAATCACAGTAACTTCATGTCCAAGATTCCAAAACAGAGTCAGTACATTTGGAATGCTAATTTATGCATTTGGAATACTTTGTGTCATTTCAAAATGTCAATACCACACTTTCTTCGTACATAAACATTTAGGATTAAATAAGAAAGAACTTAACACTGAAGAAATGAGCAAGCTATCTTTGAAGATGACTTGCAGTTTACACAGCATAAGATTAGAGAAGTTCACTTTGCAGTTGTGGGATTGTGGTTTGTATGCATTGTGGTAAAAGAAAGATTAAAATAAAAAGTGATCTGTGTAATATTTCTCAAGTTCCCATTCACCACAATCCTTACAACATTATTCCAAGGTAGTGATGGATTAGAAATTGAATTTATAAGTCATTATGTGAACCAAAAACTATGTTCAATATGTATTTTTTTTCTATTTATTATTTAAGAGGATGGCCACACTTGGTTGGTTTCCTTCATTTTTTGACAATCAGTGTGTACAATGTGTTTAATGAGTAAAGTTTAAATGTGATTAAATGTGTGGTGTGTTTCTTTCCCGTAAGTAGTTAAGAGACTGTTCTTACTATGTTAAAGTCATGGTTTTTTTTTTCTTTCTATACATTCTTGAGATAAATCTTCTTCAGAAACTTGGTGTCCCAGCATTTACAATATGCCCTGAATGTTGTTGTTTTTTTTTTCTATTTGTTTGAATCTGATATCACTTATTGATTGTATGAACTAGCACTGATATTAGACTATAGTTATACATTTTTTATTGCTTGCCATTTTCTCCAACACAACATAATGTGTGGGTCTCTGAATGTTTTTGATCAAATTTTTCTGCCTGACTGGAATCTTGCACATGTTTTACTGGCTCTTAGTGAGGTATTATTGTTACGAGGTGTCCACACTGTTGACTGCTATTTCAGCATGAAGTTGTCTCTCTGTTTCACATTATTTTCATTTGGTATTTTCATTCGTTGTAAGTCTTGCATATTCCCATGTTCTGTGGCAGTGACAACGCTGTGAGAACTCATGTACGAATGTATTTGTGTGTATAAAACTGTCCGAACATACCTCCCAGTACTAACAGTAGCACCTAATTGTGTAAGATAAGTAAGGTTGTTCATATATTGTTATAAAGATAATGACTTCTTCACCACATGGGGTGGTCATAAGCCTTTTTTTTTTTTTTTAATAAAAGAAGGGTATCTAGTCTATATAGAAAATTTTTGCCCTTCTTCATTCCCATGTGAGTCATGATTCCCAGATGCCTGCTCTCAATCTGTGTTTGTGTTGTAGAAACTGTCAGATGCTGAAGAGAAATTTGCAGTGTAGCGATGCATTGTAACTTTGACTTTGGGACCAAATGCGTTCATCCACGCTGCTTGCGTGGTTTTGTAACTTTCGTTAGCCCCTCCTTTTTTCCTTTTACAGGACTGTTGTTAGATGTGTGCCTTTGAAACCCTACATTGTTGTTTTTTTCTCTCTCTCTCGCTGTCAATGTATTTGGCCCCTGAATATTCTTGTCGATGGTGGCCAAGCAATGTCCGTACTGTTAGTGGCTAGTGGTCGGCTGCATTCTTTCTCCCTTATTGTCCATCAGTTGAAAAGAAGGACTGTTTACAATTCTTTGCAATTGGTTGGGCATGCCTCTAATGTGCCAAGTGAGGTGCTGGAAGCAAACTTATCCTAGCCTATTTGGGGCTGTACATGTAATATTTATATCTCAAAATTATATCTCTTATGAAAGACACATGAAATCGTTTTGTTTGTGCCATGCTTCCCTAGCTCCATCAGTTCCTTACCCCTGCCCAGTTTGCTGTCGTGATTTCAGAAATGGGAGTGTTCTCAAGCAGCCTGTGACAAATTATATGAGTCATAGTACATTTGTTTAATACATAGGATGTGATGGCCCTGGCCAGTAATCATAGGAAATGCAGCTTGTATAATAAGGATCCTGCTCTACCATGTGATTCCAAAGGTCGCTCTTCTTATGATGTATCACTAATTGTGTTTTGGTCTTTTTTTCTTTTTTTTTTCATTTGAGATTTGATAGTATCATCTATTCCCCCCCCCCCCCACACACACACACACCCACTCACGCTTGCCTGGAGATTTTGTTAAAGGAAAAGACCAGCATACACATAGAAGCAAAAAGAGAGATGTACCATGTTTCCTTCATTGTATTCTTCAGAGTTTCAAGAGCTCTGATGTCATACTTTTGTTTTCCACTGCTAAGAAGGAAAGAAAAAAAAAAGAGCTGAAAATGTGTGTCTGCTCCAAATAATGACAAATTGTCCTGCAACACTGCGGTATAGTTGCCTCGTTTTGTGCTGCTTGCGATTTGTAATTTGGTGCAAGCAGCTGGTGCCACCAAACATGCCACTATCTCCCACTTTCAGCCATGTACCTGGACATGAATTAAATGGTAAATCTTGTTAGACAGTGTAGTACGTGGCACTCATATCCTCCCCCCCCCCCCCACATCCCTGTCATGTTCGGTCTTTTCTTTTGCTGCCGTGCCCAGAACGGTACTTTGCTTTAAATGTGTTTTCATGCTGACACGCAGGTCGCAGACCTTGCCATAGGCAGCTGTCAACAGAAGTGTGCACATGTGCACGGATTAATCATATTTCGTGATGCATGCGGACATTAAGTATGACCTTTGACTGTTGCGCATGACACACGCACACAAATTAGTAAAATTTAGAATGTTAACACTTTTTTTTTCTTCTTCTGTTTGGCGGGAAATGGAGCCCTGTGGTTCGCTCATCATGCCTAGTGTAACCAGGAAGATTATTTCACTGAACAACTCGAGAGGAAATGGGGAAAATTCCCCTCCTGCTCTTCTTAACGACTATTGTATGTCAAAAAAATGCTGCTCATCCTTTTATTGGCCACCCAATATGCCTGTAAACTGATGTATTCAAATTTATGCTGTCTTTTGGCTCTCCCTGAGGGCACATCAATGAATTTGTCCACATCACCTTTTCCTATCAAACATATTACAATGTTTGAAACCAATAGGCAGTCACTGACTGTCTCAAAAATGGCAAGCGTGGTTGAATATTCTGCTGTTGAAGCACAATTCTTACTGTTTGGGAACCGATAAAATTTGAATATGTCAGTATTGGGTATCTCACTGATGTTGATGTTTTTGCAAATTGTAGGTTTTGTCAGGGTTCTCAAACAGTCACAATCAAATTTGCAAGCAGTTTTCATTGTCACAAACAGTTTTTCTTGTCTCAAAGACCCTCTGAACATGTTAAAACTGTCTCTGCGACAATGGAAACTGTTTGTGAATTTGATTGCAACTGTTTACAAACCCTGATGAAACCTAGAATTTGCTATGTATGCAAACATTCGCTGCTTTGTGAGATACAACCCTACTTTTCAAACAGATTATCTGATGCATACACTTGGATGGTCAAAGGTTTTGGGTTTTTTTTTAACAAAGAGAACTAATATAGATGTATGACCTCTTTATACGAGAAATGTCTGTCTATTTGACGTTATTTCTCATTTACCTGTGTCATCAGAATGAAATGCACAGTTCGGGGGGGCATTTCATGAAGGAACTTGTCGGATAAAATGTCCGACAAGTCAATTATATCCGACAAGTTCAGAGAAATCAGCCAATCAGACTAAAGAATTTCTCAAAACTTGTCGGATATAATTGACTTGTCAGATATTTTATCCGACAAGTTCCTTCATGAAATGCCCCCCAGAAGGGAATGCAGATGGATTCCATAAGTCAATGGCTCAATTTTATGTATGTGTGTTTATGTGAAATCAGGAAAAGTGGGCATAGGTAGTGGACTAGTTGCTGTGGTGATGCTATTCTTTTTTTTTGTGTGTGAGTGTCTATTTGATGTTTGTGTGTACACTAGTTATGTCTACTGTTTGTTGATGTAGTTTGATACTGGAATAAACATATTTTTCTGAAATCTATTTCCCAAGTAGTACAGGTACAAGAGCGCAGTTGGGGTGGGGGTGGGGAGGAGTTTTGGTACTGATTTTATGGTAGGTTTGACAATAAAGCAGTCCCCCATAGTGATCTTGATATTTTGTGCCCTCATTTTTAAATTTTCAAGATTTTTCAAGTTCTCACGAACTTATGGTACATGTTACTACAAATGTATTGCTTTCAAACCCATCTTCCTTTGTCCCGCATACATTGGACTTGTCGTCTGGAACAATACCCTGTTTTACTGTTGCATGAACACTGACACACATATTGAGTAATTCATCTCCTTTTTTAAAAACAATTTAACAAGGATAGGACCAAATGAAGAATTGACAGAGTATCCCTGTAATGTGAATTATACTTGATTTTATCTGCTGAAAATGTTGCGTTGTCTCTTTTGTCACTATATATTGATTAGTTTGATTACCACAGTCACAGATTTCCTGTGTACAGTGTTTCTGTCATTCCAGCTATTTTCTTCAGAATTCTGCCATACTGTTAAAGTGGAAATTTTTGTGCATTTCGTGCTACCAGAAACTAGTGCGAAAATGAAAGCACGCAAATATTTTTGCTTGCCACATGTTCCAGTAGTTGATGTCTTGGTACCGCGGAATTAAAAACATGTGAAACTCTTCTTGGCCGAGCGCGAAAATTTAGTCGCGCGAAAATATCCACTTTTACAGTACAGCTGATCTTTTCCCTCAATTTGAAGGCCATGGATTTTTGGTTGGTCAAGAAAACCAACGCCCAACTTAAAAAATACTTTACCAGAGTGATAGACATTTACTACACGTGGCAAATATGCTTGGTGGTCAGTTTCTTGGACATCAATGGGATGAATCATCACATGTAGAAAAAAGTATTTATTTCTGGTATAGCTCATTTTAATTCTTTTAAGTCTGTATCAAGCATTGTAAATGTATTTACCACTAGATGTTTCAGTGCCATTGTTCTCTCTCTGAATTCACCAGGAGCCAAAAATGGCATGAACTCTGAGACTGCACTTTCAAGAGCAAATCACTGTAGTGCACTGTGTTAACCATGTTTGCTGAATATTTTGATTAGCATGAGAATGGAGGAAAAGTCTGAAGACTGTACATGTATGTGTGATGATTATACACACGACTTCAGACACGGATAGGTATGTACACCCATCATTGTTTGACATACAAGATATTTCGAAGATGTGTATTTTTGTTGTTGTTGCTTGTATTCAACAAGTGGGACAATGTACATCATTGTAGTAATATAGCTGGTTCTTCTGTTTGAAATGTTTTGTAGTATGTACTATCATCATTGTTGCTGAGAGCCCTCTATAGATGAAATGTGACCCAGAGTTAATGTGAATTCTGGAATGCATGCTCTCCCTTGAAAACATACAAAAACTGTGGTCTTCAAAAGCTTGTTGCTTGTTGTTTTTGTTAAGATTGGTCTTTCCAACAACCACATCTGATTATACTGCCCTGCTCTATATGTTTGTATTATATGAAAAATATGAATATGAAGAATAAGATTATTTGGCGCATAAAAGCTACAGACGTTGTCCTGTTTCGTCATTGCTTTTCCCGTGTTGTACCGGATGCACTCTTATCTTTTGATCAAAGTGGCCATCTTTTTTGCAGAAGCAAAGAAATGGAATGGTGGTAGAACGAGTATTGCTGAGTAGAAAGGGACATGAGAGTTGTGGTTAAAATGTGTGTGTGTGTGTGTGTGTGTGTGTGTTTGTAAATGCCTTCAAATGATGACACTTTAAACGACAAAAACAAGTCAGCATACTGTAAACATGTTTACTCAATGATTATTTACACCTCATTGAAATGTTAATACATGTAATTACTGCAAAAGGTAAATCACATATAGCCTGAAGCTGCGTCTGGAAAGGAATCCATATTGAATGGGATTACTGTATTGGGGTACAGAAGGTCCACTGTGTAGGAACACATAATTAATGTAAATGAAGACATACACTGTCATCAGTCTCCTGTATTTACCTTGCAGGTTCAAGCAGACAAAGAAAAACAACTACAAGGATGAAAGGTTGATATGATGATCTCTATCACTATCCATTTCTGTGGGTAGCTATAATTATGTTTGTGCATTTTGATGAGAATGGAAAAGAGAGGGGGGAGGGGGGTAAAATTTCTGACTGGAATGAAGATATGTAAAATATAGGTTATGCTCTCCATTACTACATCATGAGGAAAAAAATCATTCAGATATTCCAATGTTTAATATACATGCATTAACTTCGCATATAAGGGTATAAAAAGAAGAAAAAATAATCAAGTGTCCTTTTGGTAAACTTTGTGGAGATAGCTGTGCAGAGAGCGCAGAGTTTTGCCTGATCCCAGTAAGAAGGTATCTCATTTTGAGGGATACTTGTATTTGCGATATTGTGTATTTTGCAAGGTTTCCCATCAGATCAGTGGGCCACAGCACTTCACTGTTATGTGTGTGTGTCAATGAATGCATTGGTATTCTTCCTAGTGGATTACCTTAAAGGGATGGCATAGTTAAGTTGAGATGGTGATTGAGATTTTTTTTTTCTAGAAGCTATTTATATGAATTGTCAATTATAGCATACAATTCTAACAAATTAAAACTTAATTTGATGAAAATTGAGTTTCAAATGTATCCAAAAAACAAAGTAAAACAGTGTGGACCTGACAAAATGTGGGACCCATCTTTTATTAGGACCATTTTTGTTTTGCTTTGTACATCTCGGCCATTTCAAAAACCAATTTTCATCAAATTAACTTTAACTCCTCTTAGAATTGTATGCCATTTGATATTATTTATTTATGGTTCTAATTGTCCTGAAGAAAAAAAAAACTGAATCCCCATCTCGACCAAAACTGTATCATCCCTTTAAATTCCCTTGTATCTTCACTTTGTCAGCTGAAACTTGTCTGTCAGATCTTCTATGAATAATTACCCACCATACCAGGATGCATAGGGCATCAATTGTTGTTGGGGGGGGGGGGGGGGGGGGGGAATTCACCTTTGGTAGCGGAGCAAGGCAGGAAGGAAAATCATTGTTCATCGTACTGAGATATTATGACCTTTGCTCCCTACCTTCCTTCCTGGCTTGCTTCTCGGTGTGATACAAAGACACTATGAGTCTGCTACATCCATTATTAGTGGTACAATGTATTCATATTTTGTTGTTGTTGCTCAACAAAATGGGTAGCAGGATATCTAATCATAATCTGTGACTGATATTTCATCTCCACCTGTCATTTGCCTTCCACAAACTTTTGTCACTTGAAAGATCCATCACTAATGATGTCAGAGAGAGGTATGAAGTTTGTGCAAATTTTCAAAAGGAGCCCAAATTCTCGACATTAAAATGCACATGCAAGATCTTGTCTATATAATACTATGCATTGAATGCCAGTGGCAATTCATGAAAATTTCCTGCTGCGAAAAAGGCTGCGGGCTCCAATTTGTGTAAAATTTCATGCCACAAATATTTTGGGTTGTACAGTACACACATATTTGCTCTAACCTATAAACATGCAGGACTCTAAGCAAAAATTCTGCTTGAATATAGGGCCTAATCCTTCCCAAACAATGCCAGCTATTTGTACACATGTTTGTTTAATCTTTTTGTTGTTACACATACATGTTAATACGCATCTCTTCTGGTTCTGAAATATGAGCTCCTACGTGATGGGTAGGCCATCAGATGTGTAAGTCATATCAAATGGATTTTTTTTTTTTTTTTAGCATCGAAGTGTAGACATATTTTTGTTCCATCATCACTTCATTTTCATCAAAATGTGCTTAAGAGCCACCACATGTTCATTCACAGCCACAAATCAATGGAATTGAATTCAGAGTTCAGTATAATTTGCACAATATCACAAATGGTGGTGAGAGTATGATTGAATTACCTGTATGTGGTAATTCATCAAGAAAGTTGACAATTTAGCAGCTAAGGGAATTTTATCACATTATTGATATTACAGTGTATACAGAATACTTCAAATCATTTCTTTGTATATGAAATATCACAGACTTCATTTTTTGAATAAAAATGTCCTCAAAATATGAAAAACCCTACTATATTTGTGCTTTTATTAAAAGAAAAAAACTTTCCATTGAGATTCAATTTCTATATTATTTGATTTCTGTGTTATCTAAACACATGAACAACACACACACACATATACATATATATATACATATATGCGTGTATAACAGTATATAAATATATATTGTCTACATGTAGAAAGAGGTAGAGAGAGAGGAGATACTCCACATTTATGTAGGTTCCTATGTGTCTATATGTGCATGTCTATACATAATCTTGCATCACATTTGATGACAGCAACATGTACTCAATAAACTGTAAAGTGAGCAAATGTGAAAATCAGAAGTAAATAGAATACAATGTAGATACACGACTAGACACAGCTGTCTACTACACAGCTATCAATGCCACAAGATCAGGGGGTGTGGTCACTCTTTTCGCTTTAGGTTTCGTTGTCGAGAGACGATTAGAAAAAAAAAAAAAGAAGAAGAAGAGATTGAGGGTCACGTGATACAAGTCTCGTGATTCAGCAACATGTACTCAATAAACTGTAAAGTGAGCAAATGTGAAAATCAGAAGTAAATAGAATACAATGTAGATACACGACTAGACACAGCTGTCTACTACACAGCTATCAATGCCACAAGATCAGGGGGTGTGGTCACTCTTTTCGCTTTAGGTTTCGTTGTCGAGAGACGATTAGAAAAAAAAAAAAAGAAGAAGAAGAGATTGAGGGTCACGTGATACAAGTCTCGTGATTCAGGTAAGCGTGCTTTCATAACAGTACTTTCGCCCCCTCCACTAATTTGCATACGAACCACTAGCTGGTACAAAATGGTAGGAGCAGAGTGACGACAAGTCCCATTGCATCATCGCACAAAATACGCGTGTGTGTACATGTATGAGTGCGTCAACAGCAAGGTGTATACACAGGCATGTGACTCGTAAATTGTAAATACACGTGACCACTGAGGCAATACAGCTACAGCCATTCAATCGCGTGTGTATCGCCAGCAGGTAACGATCAACGGCCTCACTCCCCCAACGCCCTGCGTACCTGCCGCTGTTTTGTTCGAAGGCATACTGTAGTACCACACACACACACACGACGGAACCGAACCAGTAAAAGTTGCTGAAGACAACACAGAAAATGGCGATCAGTCTTCATACACCCTTCCTGTACATCTGCCTGTTATCCCTGTTTTCGGCGATCGCAGGGTTCAGGATAAACCATCTGTTCCACGGACGTGCCGGAGTCGATCCTGATGTGAACAGAAATGCGGTAAGAAATTACGTTTGATGAAGGTTTTGGTTGAAAATTGAGAAAAGAATGTGTGTAAATTTCGCCGGTAACGCTGGCTGGGTGATTACGCAAACGACTCGATGCGAAGGCGTGAAGGGGGCTTTGGCCGCGTGGCAGCCAATGAGCGTTGCAGATTTAATACAGGCCCAGCTTGTGCCCCGTAGGGGATTAGTCATTCAAGTTCAGGTACTTGTTGTATAATGAATGAAAACTGCACCGACAAAAATGGGCACTGCCCTAACATGTATCCACAGCTTTTTAAACTTATTTGTTAAAATCTATAACTATTAATCAGTTTATCCACCATCCTTTTGAAGCTACCCATTTGATAGACAGAAAGATCCGTCTCTGTCCGGAGGAGTCTTTTATTTTCTTGACGTTATCACTCTCCTCCCGTATAAAGGAGGGGATCCGTGAAGCCAGATGCAGTCTCCGCGGAACATTTCCCCGACGACCAGATACAGACCGATCTTTTGGTCAACCCATTTGAGAGATGTTTATGGATGCACTAAATTAAAGTCTTAAGACCATCTTAAATGACAACGTTAACATTGGTTTATAATAAAGATACTTCGCCATTCCAAAGTGTGTTTGATAAAATCTTCTGGGCTGGTCCTCACAGATCTGAAATACCGTTTACCATGAGCTACAAAATGTACATGTATGGTACGTACTTAATCACCACAGGTCTGTCAAACACTAGTACACATAGGCCTACTACTGTAACAAGAACTGTTAGATCTATACAACAGCTCAGTCAGTTTAATTAGGGCATACAGAAGGCACATTTGATAACTTTTTAGATGATTACCAATCTGAATGCTATTTGAGGGTGTGGAAGCATTTAAACTTCTTAACTGGTTACTTATTAGTATTGTCCCAGCTACCCTACATGTATATCTTGCAACAAAAAAAAAAACATTCAATTTAGTCAAGTAGTCACATGGTCACAGAGAGATGTGGATTGTTATTGGGTAGGCCTATGCCATGGCTTCGTTTCTTCTAAGTTTAATAGGACTAGGAATCAGATGCTCTTAACATCATTATGAATGAAAATATTCTGCTTACAACTGACAGGACAACTAACAAATGAATTCAATTCTGCACATGATGTATCAAAATATATAGATAAGTAAATATTATTGTCCATGATTAATTATGATTACAGTATCTTGATGAAGAAGAGGGGGAAAAAGAAAAAGAAAAAGGAAACAGAATTCAGAAAACATCAAACAGAAAGCCAAGGAGGACGAACAGATCAGTCCAATCTTCCATGAGTTAATAATATTTTTCAGTAATCATTCACTTTTTACACCTAAATAAGACTTAAAAACTCATAAAAATCTGCCTCCTTTTTGATGTAATGAATTATTCATTTTGTTAGTTGAAAATGAAAAGAAACAAGCAGTCACTCTTTCAAAAGATGTATTTTTTGTGCGAGAATGCAATGAACAAAGTCCTGCATGCAGTTCGACCTTGATTATCCGGCCTCCTTTCATCCGGAAATCTCTATTATCCGGATGCATTCACGCAGTGAAGGACTTTTTTTTTTCATCCAAAAATTGAGAAAAAACAGTGACTTTAACATCTTTTCATGGATCTATTTCACTAATTTCATAAGATGTGCATGATAGGTTTCTCAATGTCTAATGATGTTAAACATGTATTATTTTCACATAAAGATATACTTTATTTTTGTGAAGAAGGGACTACAATTTTGCACAGGCTAGCATTGTAGATTACACCACCGTTGCGGGGTACACTTCCTGTCTAGCTGCCAGTGCACTGGGACGGCAGCTTGGACGGCAGCTATGTACATTAACATTGTGTTTCCCATATCTGGCCGATTCGCTTATCCGGATGAGCGCCGGTCCCGACATGGCCGGATAATCGAGGTCGAACTGTATTTGTAAGGTGTTAACACAATGGACAAAAAGTGGAGGGAAGGGATTCCCGACATGCTCCACAAAGATCCCCATTTCTCCATGACCACTGAAGGAAACTGGATGGGGTTTTCTGTATGATGTAGGTAACTGGTTATAGTTTGAGACCTTGAAACTGCATTTTGATTGCTTAACTATTTTTAAAATTATCATTGCAAAAAGTCCAATTGTGTTTTTTTTTTCTTTTTCTCTACCGATTTGGGCGGTAGACTACCGCTTTTTAGACATTTTAGCCAGCTCTGCAAATCTGCCTCAAGATAAAATGAAAGTCACAATTTCCCTTCCTTGTGCATTGATTCTCTTGAAAACAGTTAGAATATTATGTTCATGCACCAAATCGCATATTTTGAATTTGAAAAACCTAAAAACTCCACACTGTAGGAGGGGGGACACCACCCTCCCCCTCGCACTTCACAGCTCCTTTGCAAATCTACCACTTTAGCACTTCAAAATGTTGACAAATACGCATATAGTATACACTGAGCCATAACCGAGGTCAAGCCTATATATTGCAAATACTATGTACATTGTATATATATAATATACTTGCATTTGTGTTTGTGTGTGTGTGTGTGTGTGTGTGTGTGTGTACTGTGTGTGTGTGTATATATATATATATCTCTATATACATGTGTGTATATATATATATATATATATATATATATGGGCCGTGACGCGAGAAAAGGGCCCTTAGAGCCGCTGCGCGCAAACGCCAGAAAACGGCGCGGAAGTTTGACAAAGCAATACGCGCCAAATAGAGATCGACTAGCTAACTGCGCGCACATACATAGCTGCATCAAAAAGTGACAGGATTGGACAAAACAAGCTTTTTTGAATGTTTTAATGTGGTCATTTAGGATTGGAATTTCAGAAAAAGGTTTGCACATCTAACTACGTCAGAGTTCCTTCTACAATGTGGAGGTGAAAACTCATTTTCGGTATTCAGTGCCCTAAGGGCCCTTTTCTCACGTCACGGCCCATATATATATATATATATGCCTTTACATGTAATTGTTTTATTAGAGAGAAAAATTACCTGAGAGAAAGTGAGGAGGAAGGGAGAGCAGAAATCTGTTTGGTTCAAAGTCGGCTCATCTTTTGTAAAGTCAATATGTGCCCACACATGTATGAAGTCAAATTAATTCTCACAACACAGTATGAATAATATATATTACAATTATAAAATTCATCATGTTATGCAGATGTCACCTACTTATGTGTGTATATGTAGGCCTAAATGAAAGTTTTTATAATACCAATCATTAATGAATATGACTCATGAATGCAGAGATGATGAAATTTCAGATGGAAAAAAAAAATACCATGTAGTGGTGTCATTTGAAACTCAAAAGCAATGGATTTTGTGCCCTTCTGATTTTGGACTTAAAGAAAAAACAATCTATTGTGAGATGCATTTTTATGACAGAAATATCTAATGTGCATCTCGTACTTTCACTTGTTGCCATTTTAGTCTCAGCTCATCACAAGTAAAGGCTTCCCCTGTGAAGAGTACAGCGTCCAGACCAAGGACGGCTTTATCCTGGGCCTCCAGCGGATACCATTTGGGCGCAAGGAGTCCAAGTACACGCCCCGCCCGGTGGTCTTCCTCCAGCACGGTCTGCTGGCCTCGTCCACAAACTGGCTGACCAACCTGGTCAACGAGAGTTTCGCTTACCTCCTGGCCGACGCCGGCTTCGACGTCTGGCTGGGAAATATGAGGGGGAACACGTACTCCAAGAAGCACATCAAGTATAAGCCAGATCAGGTGGAGTTCTGGCACTGGAGGTAAGTTGGAAAATGGAAACAGACAAACAAACAAACAAACAAACACATTTTTAATTTCGATTCATTGAACACAGAGTACTCAGCCAAATGAAAAACCTATTCTGCAATTAATATGCGAAATGAAAGGAACTGATCTTAGCAAAGTAATCATTTAGATTTTAGAAAATGAATTAGCATGGTGTCCCATTGCCTCTTGGATTTCCTATTTATTTGTTTTGTTTGTTTTTTAGACAAATTTCCCCAGACAATATATAGTATATGTATGTAAATAATATATATATATATATATATATATATATATATACATACATATATTCATATATATATATATATACATACATTCACATATATGTATATATATATATATATATATATATATATATATATATATATATATATATATATATATATATATTTCTCTTTTTTTTTTTTTTTTTTAAGCTGCTGGAAAGAAATTGACTACCTGTGTCTTGAGGATACTACAGCAGGACACTTCCACTGCCTCATCTACAATTGTGTAAAAGACACTTTTCAAACTTTAGAGCTGGTTGTCTGAATTGTGCATTGCCTAGTGGCAGCTCTTATTTCTTCTTCATGGGTCCGTGTACAGAATGTGAATTTTCCTGTTTCCGGTATAACACAAGAGATTGCATGCCATATTTGTATTTCTACATTTCTACTCTCCAGTTGGGATGAGATGGCAAAGTACGACCTCCCTGCCATGTTGAACTTCGTCTTGAAAGTGACCAAGCAGCAAGACCTCTTCTACGTGGGCCACTCTCAGGGGACTACCATCGCCTTCGCTGAATTCTCCCGCAACTTTGATCTGGCATCAAAGGTCTGTACTCTGCCATGCAATGGGTCAAATCAGAATGTTACACCTCAAATTCTGGCACACCAAATCTCAGTCTCCTTTACCCTGCAGCTCTCACCAACATTTGTGGTTGCTGTATGTGTGTATGTATGCTGGTGGGATATTTCAGGTACAATGCATTGATAGAAGAACAGATCAGCGTCCTATACCATATTGTAAGAATATCAATTCAGAATAGAACATCTAATACAATGTAGGAGTCTGCTAATGGTATTTTCAATACTTCATTAGAGTGCTGAATTATTTGACTTCAGTCACAATGCCCCAAGTCTGAATAATGTGACCAAACAGATGGCGCACCAAATACAATGTATCTGTCATTTCAAACATTTCCTGATATCAGATTATGATGTCAGAATTATATCTGGCATACACTTTCTTCGCACTACTCGATATCCAGCTGTACATTTGGAGGCTCTCAGTTGACACTCAGCCCCCCCCCCCCCCCCCCCCCCCAGAAGAGAGCTCTGGCCAAGTCATTTCCATTCCGATCATACAGATCAGAACAATACTGGTGGGTTTGTTCACCCTGCATTGAGGCGTATCACCACGCAGCTGGTAATGCAGTTGCAGTCTTGAGGTCATGAGCCTGCCACTTTCCCCCGACAGACTGTTCCGGCTATTAAGAGTGATGTCATAATGCAAGAGAAACAGGAAGAAGGCGTCCCTCGCGTCCTGAAAAAGGGAGAAAAAAATTTATCTTCATTACCGGTTGCAAGGCTGTGTATGAATTCTTGCATTGTTAGGGTTCATGCACTTCGTTGCTCCTACCCCCCCCCCCCCCCCATTCATCTTAGCCCTCCATTCAGGGCATTTTTCTTTTCTTTTGTGCTAAAGTTCATGTTGTCTTGAGTGCAATGAACTTTTGAACTGCTTATCAGCAGGTGCAGAAGCAGAGAATATTGGCATGTGCTCTGTACTGAAAATGACAATTTTTCAAACACCCCTACATATGGTAGGGTAACACTGATTCCTCATGAACCTTGCCCAGGGCATGAAAAATTTGCTTGTCAAGCAGTCGAAACATGAGGACAGTTGCCCGGTTGGGCAACTATGATTCATACACTGATGCACTTGGCTCACCTCAAAAATAACAAGAGAAAAAGAATGAAGCAGTAATAGTTAATGTGTCAAAAGGAAGCATGTAATGATTTCTGTAACATTATCTGTGCATGAGAGCTGCAGGCCAATAATTCAAGATCAAAGCTCAACAGTATTAAATGTCTGTTTAGAAATACAGAAATTTGCCCTAATAATAGGGAAAACGACATATACCTCTCCTCATATGCTTTTGATTTTCTGTGTTTCTGTTGCAAATGGCAATTTGACAGCAGTGATGAAACAGAAATCATAAAGTGAAAGTCAGTTTTCAAAGTAAACATGAGATGAAATTTCCAATTTTTTTCAATCAGTGGGAGCAGCACCCTCTTTTCCACAATGAAAGGTACTTGGAGGTCCTAAAATGTTTCCCTTTCCATTATGCTGTATATTAGCCAGATTGTTGTAGACATGATGAGAGATTGGAATGTCTTGATGTTAACACAATGTATGCCCACAAAAGGGCCATTTTGGGTCAGATTTCAATCATGATATGAGAATGTGCATACATAATCTCATACTCAGAAAAGAATTTTAAGGAAATACCTTGTGAGTATCTGCCATTTTTAGGTCCACATACATTCTAGGGCTTCAAACAATGTTGGCACAGAACACTAATATTGCCAACAGTCTCTGATCAAACACAAGAAATCTTGTCAAATATGACCTGAAAGAGGAACAAAAGAAATATAGAAGAGAGACAATTGATATGACTATGCTCCTAATCTGTTAACTATTGTTAAGTGGCAATATTCAAAAGGTCACCCCTCTTGTTTGTTCTAGCAATGGCCTCACTTAGTGCTAAAGTAAATCTTGGACTTATTGTATAGGTACAGCAATTTGTTTACAGGTCATAAGTTCATCTTTCATTACAATGCTATTAGTGTGCATTTGTGACAATTAACCATCTTGTTTTACTTGCTAAAATTTAATTCCTTCTTTGTCTTTGTTTTTTCCATTTTTGGTTTTTGCCAACAGGTGAAAATGTTTTACGCCCTAGCTCCCGTGACCCGGGTCAGCGACATGGTCAGTCCGCTGCGATACCTGACAACCTTCCTGCCAGAGATCAAGGTGAGCCTTGGGTTAAAGATGGAGGCAGTCACTTGTTCCTCAGTGGGCATGCTTCATTGGTTTTGAGAAAAGTTCTCGGGCAGGGCTCTGCCTCTTTTCTGTTTGCGTGCAACATCTCCCGTCAGTCATCAAATTGGTACAACTTCTTTGCATCTTTGAAAGAAATTGTCACATTGTGTCTCAAGCCACCAAGAAAAAAATTTAGAAAAAGAAATTACAATACAATTGTTTGATTGTAATATTTCGTCGATAAGCAACCTTCTCCTTCTTATATCCATCCAATGAAGATTAGTCTGTGAATAGTGGCACTAGTAGGTTTAGTCCAGCACTAACACAATGTTTGCTGGACAGCTGGCTTTGTTCAAAAAGTCAAATTTTAGACAAGTTACTATTCAGAACAAAGAACCGCTCCGACCCTTGGCAGTTCTCATTGGTTCCTCCCCCTCCTCCTCCTCCTCTTCCCTTTCCCCGTCTTCCCTCTACAACAAGCTCTTCAAGCAGTTACAACACCAAATTACCTTGTTTACACTGAACTATACAACTCTTTGAGAGAAATATACCTGTCACAGTGATTTTGATGTTACCTTTCCATTTAGCCATTGCATAGAACGGAATTCCCCTTCAGAACTGAAATCCATTCAGATTTTATGTATGTATAGTCCTTCCAAAGATTAAAATCAGCCATGTGAAATTGTATGGCTATGAATTACTAAGTTAGATTAATGGAAAGAACAGTGTGAGAACAAACTGCCTTGACATAATTCTACACATGGCTGTGTGTGAGAGTCTCTTAATTGAGTATCCATACTGTTGGAACAATGCATAATTAGCACCGATACCAGAATTGGATCCGTACCGACCAGAGCAGATGATTTCCTTATTCAGACTAACGAGGGCATGAGGATATAATTGACATGATGTCAGCCTTGTTTTATGTGTGCAGTCTTCCTGGATCTTCTTTGTCTTTGTCTGTCATTTATGAGAGTGTTGTCCCTTCTACTTTATAGCCTTGAGTGTCATTAATTTTGTCTATGTCCTTCCTGCCACGTATAGAGTTATGCATCCTGCTGCATATAATACGGCATGCATTTTCTTTTTTTTTTTTTGGCACGGATCCCTCACTTTGAAAATCAAAACTGGTCCTTTCCACCATGCAAAACAATTGAAACAGTAAAATGCTGAAATAGGATACATGTATCCAGAGGAAATCTGTGAATGGTCCCTGATCTGTTTGATTGTTTGTTTGTTTTTTACGCAATTTGATGTAGTCAGTACTTTGTGACCTTTTTCTTGTCAGATTATCAGTAACTGACAAGAACAACCTAAGACTAGAATGAACTACCAATGTAGCAAGCGATATTATTGCCACTGGAGAAATAGAGGAATTGGAAGTTTTAAGCTTCTTTTTTTTTTTTTTCCCAAGCAGATTGTGTGGAAGGGTTATGCTAAAAAAGCCAAGAGTTCTCAGTGTATGTGTTTTATGATTATGGTCAGTACATCTGTTGAGCATGTGGCGCTGTCCCACTGAGCATAGTGGGTCCAATCCATGACACAACTGACATGCATTTGTACGCTTCCACTCCGCAGTTCCTCTTTGACATCTTGGGCGAGGGTGAGTTCATGCCAAACAACGAATTTGTCAAGTGGTTGGCGCAGGACTTCTGCCCAATCACTGAGCTGATCTGCTCCAACGTGCTCTTCGTCATCTGCGGCTACGACGCCAAGAACCTAAACATGGTGAGTCATCGCTGGGGGTGTGTGCGTGCAAGTCACAGGGAATGATGCCTACAGTTGCGCGGTCATACTCTAGTTAGTCAGCCTCTGCTCCGAGGCTCTCCCAACTACATGTACGACCTGTTAACCCACTAGTCACTGAAACACCCAGAACCCATGTCTCATTACTCCCTAAAATGCCTGAAACTGCCTGTCCGTTTGTGTGTGTGTGTGTGTGTGTGTGTGTGTTTTTAATAGTTTTATGCTTTATAATTCTTTTTTGTTCTCATGTAGAATATGTAATTTGAGAGGTCAAAGGTCAATAAAAGTATGTCAGAATTTACTTCTGTGATGCACATTCTCATGGTGAAGTCATAATAGGCTTTCAAATGAACATAACTGTATAATAGACAAAAATAGACATTTTTACATTACTTAAAAAGTTGTCGAAATGAGAGCAATATTGCTGTACCTTCCAGGGAACCATAGGCCATTATATATAGAATCTTAAGTTTCTAAAGGGTTAATGATACCTCTACATGTGTTTTTCTTTTTAACGAATTTCTAACGAAACTGCAAGTACACAAGTTTTGTCTTAAGTAATGAAAGTGACACCAAATGCAACAGAAAATTTATCAAGTGCCAGACCTAAAATGAGCAGGTAACAGAGTCTTACACAATTCACACCTCTTTCTAAAAGAGGAATATTGGTTTTAATGGCACACTGAAATTAGTTGAGGGGATATTCTTTGTCTCACAAGTATCCTATTGGCTCGCAAAAAATTCTTTATCAAATTACTTTTTTTTAATCAATTTATAAGTGCATAATGATGTCGGTTGCAGCAAATTCCTATGAAGTTAATAGCAAGGATGACTTTTTTTTTTTTATATTGCAGAGTGGTCTCTGAATCATTGACAAAATCATGTAGTGCTTCTATTGTTCGATAAAAAAAAAAAAAAAAAAAAATCCCCAACAACATATGGCAACATTTTCAGACATATAGCTGATCTCATCCAATATGCTTGTGTAATTGTGACTAATATTGCTATTTTGTGATACTAAATAAGCATGGTGAGGGGGAAAAAGAAAAAAAAAAAAGCGCTGGCATGACAAATGCCTGTCAAACAACCTATGTTATACTTCAAAGCAAGACCACAAAGTACTGAAAATAAAGTGTGACCCCTCTTTACTTGCTTTTATCCAGAATCTCTACAGCAACATTTTTTGTGGCAATTGTGCCACTCTCCCCCCCCCCCCCCCCCACATGCTTATGAATGAGTTGCAGTACCAGTATGCTTGGTTTTTTTTTGTTTTTTTTTAATGGCATACCTGGGATTATTATACCCCCGCCAAACGAAGTTTGAAGGGGGTATATAGGAATCAGCGGACAGTCGGGCGGTCGGTCGGGCAGTCGGTCGGGCGGTCGGGCGGTCGGTCCGTTGCAAATCTTGCGTCGCGAACTACTTCCTCAGTTTTCAACCGATTCCCATAAAACTTGGCACAGATGTGTGCCTTGGGTTGTAGATGTGCAAGACGTATTTTTGACAGTACCCAAAAGTACGTTGCCATGGTAAGGGCATATTATGGGCAAAAATGGGTACAAATCTTGCGTCGCGAACCCCTCCCACAGTTTTTGATCATTAAATTTAATAGTGTCTACTTTGAATGAAATGTTCTCTGATAAACAATGTTTTACTGTAATAAAATAAAATCCAAGCTCCTTTGAATATAGAGTAAAGTCAACTTCAAGTGAATTATGCAGGAAAACATGGATGAAGGAAAAGTAAGGGCACATGCAAATGTCTTTCCCTTTCAACCCCCTTCTATTCCCCTCCCCCCCCCCCCCTTCCCCCAATCTGGCATACTATCTTTCTCCTCACGCTGTCTGCTTATCATGTCTGCTAGTCGGCAGTGAAGTGATAATCTAAGTTGATGACCATTGACTATCAGAAACCACGACTACCATCACCTCCGGTTGCAGGGAGATTAAATCAGTTGATGGCTATCTCTCTCCCCTCCCCCCAAAAAAGAAAACAAAATTTATTCATTTTATCATGTTCAGACTAAGTCGTATGCAGAAATATGCATGTACTGTCTGGTGTAGAAGTGGCTTTTTAGTATCAGTAGTGAATTTGTATTGGTTGGCTGATTTGCCAAATATATGAAAAAAAATTAGATTTCAAGTTTTTTTGTCTTCCTCAAAAACAAAACAAAACAAACAAACTAGCAAAAAACAACCATTACAACAACAATGACAACAACCACCATTACAACAACAACAACAACCCCACATGATCTTCTGTGCCTGTCAAGACTTCATCACATTCTCAAGCAAACTCTATGTGCATCCAAAGAATTTCCTTTGATGAATGAAGGAGATTATTAAAGGAATAATATAGTTTTGGTTGAGATGATCAATCAAATTCTTATGTATAATATTTTTTCCTCTCTCTCTCTCTCTCTCACTCTCTCTGTTAGACACGTCTTCCAGTGTATTTCAGCCATGACCCAGATGGGACTTCTGTCATGGATGTTGTACATTATGCCCAGGTAAGCTTAGAACTTTATCATTTTACTAGTGTCTAAGAATCCAAGACATGAAAAAATTATCCATTCATTAGTACTGGTTGCTTTTCTTTTTCAGAGTCTTTGACCAGCAATCTGGAAAAAAATATAAAGAAAGTTTGGACGACAGAAGAAAAAAAAAAATCAGACTAGATCCACATGCAAATAGATACATAAATCTGTTTTATTATTCTTTGAATTGTGAATCTCTCAAAATTTTGTAGAAAAGTGGGAGAGAGATACTGTACATTTTGAAGGAAGAAAATCATGCCTGTCTTTCAATGATGTTAGATTGCTGAAAATTTTGAGTGGTGTTTCTCTATTTTCGCAGCATCGCACACAAGAAAGTTTTAACTTTCTCTTTAAAAGTCTTGTACATATGTGTACATTTATTTTTGTTTTCATTTGGCAAAATGCAAAAGTCAGGACATAAATGGTTTAATATACCTTTGCTTCATGAAGTTTTTTTCCAGAAACATGAAATTTAGAATAATTTGAAGATGCTGTCAGTAATTCTGGGTGAATCAATGTCAAGATAAACCAACATGTGTAAATGCTTTGATTTTATTTCTATTTGCAGATGGTTGAATCTGGCACCTTTCAGATGTACGACTATGGCTATGCAGGCAATATGAAGGTTTATAACCAGGTGAGAAATAGACTAAGAAAACAACAATCAAGTTAATGATTATGTTAGCTGTAGTCTTTCTTTCACCACCGGGGACACATGAATGAAAGTTCATCAAAACAGCATGTCTGTATATTCTGTTAGATTAAACCAGTTGTACATCAAATCCTGTCTAGCTACTGTAATTACATGGTGTCAATTTCATGAGACCCTTAAATTCCGTGTGATTTGTGTGTCTCCTGTTTTCATTGTTGATGGTAGGCATGATGAATATGCTGTCTATTCCTGCTTAAACATGCTGGTACAATTTAAGCCAAACCAAAGAAAAAGTGTTGCATGGCATTGAGTCATTGAAGATGAAGACAACCAATTGTAGTTTTAATCCTTGGAAGCCCCCCCTCCCCCCCCCCCCAAAAAAAAAAGAAAAAAAAAGTGGATAAATAAATAAAATGAAAGTACACTGTAGGTGGCATCAAGTTTCTTTTTTGTGCAGTGTAGTTGACACTTCATCAGGTTTTTCCAAGGTTTAGATGTGTGACATGTTGGTATAGTTAAAGATGACTGTGTGAACTAGTGTGGCATTGCAGCTATTTTTTTTCATACTGTCTGGAGCCTGTTATAACAGTAGTTATGTTTAAAATTGAATTCAAAAGTCATGTTTTAGATACTGGATAATACTCACTTTAAAACCATCAGCTCACAAAAAGTTGATGGAAATACAACCTGTCACAGAATAGGATGTTCATATCAGATTGAAATTCACTGAAAAAGGTAATCATATTTCTATCTAATCTGCCTCTGTTATGAAAGATATGCATTAGAGTTCAGAATTGGCAATTAATGATAACAAAATGATTCTTTCTTTGGCAAATTTCCTCTAGAACTTTATATTAAAGTCAAATGCTGTCTCAACTTGATTTTTATACAGGGAAACCCCATTTTAATGAGGTTGCCACGACCATCAATTCTACCTCATTAGAACTGGTACCTTGTTTTATATGTACTAAAAAAGATACCAGCTAAATAAAGTAATGGATAATCCAGACTACTAATTTCACCTCATCAAAAGAAGTGCCTTGATGTAAGCAGCTAGGTTTCCCTCTATTTGGCTTATAATCAGTAGATAGTACAATTACACATGGAAATTCCCTTTTCATTTGTTTTTC
This sequence comes from Diadema setosum, assembly GCA_033980235.1. NCBI lineage: Eukaryota > Metazoa > Echinodermata > Echinoidea > Diadematoida > Diadematidae > Diadema > Diadema setosum. The sequence goes on along the minus strand of CM067061.1, from coordinate 31,017,536 downwards.
TTCTCTTTTTTTTTTTTCAGTCTACTCCACCACTGTACCACCCCGAGGCAATGCGCACCCCTGTCTCCCTCTACTGGGGAGTCAATGACTGGCTAGCTGACCCCAAGGATGTGCATTGGCTGATTCCCTTACTGAACAAGACGTTACAGGCTAATGTGATGCTCAGTGACTACGACCATCTAGACTTCATCTGGGGTATGGACGCTGCAACGAGGGTCTACCAACCAATCATCAGTGATTTAAGGAAGCGCTCCAGTGTGATGCCTTAACAGCATAACTAATCAATCACGGTAATGCATGTACTTGCCCTTCATTGACCACACTTGTGCACCAGATATGTGTAGGTTACATCTTTAACCCTTTGAAGACTAGTGCGGAGTATACTTGGGTAGATGTCCATAGGAAATGTGTGTTATATCCGAATCAGCTAGTCCTCAATGGGTTAATCTTGAGGTGAATCACATTTTTCTTGCTGATGTGTTTTTTGATATCTTCTATGTGTTTTGCTACAGTAGCTGCATTACAGCTGATGAGCAAGTTTATGCAAGGATTACTAACACTGGTCACATTTTGATTGTTGCCAGCTAAATCCATGTGGGAGTAATCAGTTTATGCAGATTAAGATGCTCCCATTCATAGTTTCAAAGCCCTGTTTATCACCGATATCGAGCACTCTCTCATCACCTTTTGCCCTAGAAAACACAGGGATGGTTCTGCACTGACCAGTGTGAAGATGAACAACAAGAAGCAAGTATATGTTCATTAATGGAGATATTCAGACACTGTTATGTGGTCATGGGGATAGAAAGATACAAATGTACCTCTTGGTGCATAGATTATGAATTTTCATTGAATAAATGTTTCCTGTTTCTATAGATTTTACAAATCAGAAAGAGGTGAATAAATATAAAAATGGTTGTGCGATTTTCATACTTTTGTTACCAAATTCATTATGTTTTACTGACTCTTAACTGAGATTCTATGTGGAATTCTCTCTATTGATGAACAGGTTTATAGAAACTATGAACTGTTCTGGAATGCTGTGTGAAGGGCTTCCAGTTATATTGTCATGTGGTGGCTTTTTATTGTGAATCTACACCTCCCTGCATTGATGCTTAAGAGTGTATTTAAGAGTGTAAATATGAATTATGGCAGATCAGATACTGAAATGTATCAGATTCTAGAATAGAACAACAACTAGTTAGTATTCGGCTTGTGGCTGGCATGCATATATGATAGAGAGGTATGTGCTGCAATATTGAATTTAATCTATCAATCTTTCCTTCCATCCTCTCTTGATATCAAGCCAGTGTTAACTCAAAATTGAGGAAGAATTCATCCTTATATTGACTGAGATTCAGATTAGTCATAATGTGTATTCATGCCAAAAGTTTTATCATGTACATAAAATGTTATGGTAATGATTGATCAATAAGATTAATGTTACATTTTTTAATGAGTAAATTGAATAGTGACATCTTGAATGAAGACTGTGTATTTGATAAACCATGTATCAATTCATGGTAACCTTTTTTAACTTTTAAAAGATAGTGTACATTGTAGAGTTTAAATACCTGTAAAACAAAGTGTCAATTTTTAGGAGAATTTGTCAAAATGTATATATACTGAGTTTAACAGCACACAAGGTATTTCTACAAGTGCATAAATACCATTCATAACAGTTGGTTGCACAGTGAATTTACAATCCTCTAATTGCCATACTCTGATTTTTATCACTAGCATAATCTTTTATACAGTAGTTCTGATTCCCTTCCCTTTTCTTGTCTTGACTCTGTAGAAGAGTGAAATATGTGAGGTCTTCAAAAATATCTATGAATACATATTTATGGTACATGGCACCATAACTTTGATATTGTGATGCTTTTAGAAAAAAATCATGTTGTATTTGTATTTGTGAACAATTAGATCTCACAAAGTGGCTGCACAACACATGATGTGTTTTGGAAGGGAGAACTTCTTTCTGTTTCCAAATGTGTGCTCAGAAGATGCACAAAGTACTTGAAATGGCAGAAGCGGTCTCAGGCTGAACTCTGCTATCTCTCTCTTCAAGGATTCCTTAATTATTGCAGGGTGATACAAACCCACATCCCCGGTTGCCTGGGGCAACTGAAAAGTCACAGTTGGTCAAGAACAATCAATGGGCACTGTCCTGTCAAAAGTATGATGAAGTAAATATCTATTTGTGTCAAAAGGGAAAAAAAAAAGAAATCTTTTGAAGTGCCTAGTAGGAAGTCAATATTCTTTGTATTTAGTGTTGTTTAAGCACAAATTCCACCCACCCTGAGAGAAATATATGCAGATGTACACAGTGCTGGTAGAATATTTGTCAGGGTTTTGTGTCTATGTGTGTCTGACAAATGATTTTGACGTTCTGTGTCATTTCATCCTCAGTGCTGTCAGTTTGTAGTATTGCCGTGTGGAGGCCTGGTTTGGATAATTTACTTTCCTCAAATTACAATGTATCTCCACAAAGTCATCTACTTTGTAGCTGCACACAAATCATGCTTATCTTTAGCCATTCTCCACAAAATGGCCGGCTGACTTACTTGTTAAAGCTGAAGAAATGAAGACCAGGGGCGGATCCACGAATACCGTAAAGGGGAGGCGCCTTTGCAAAATTAAATGGGGGCGCATGCACCCCCCATTTTTTTTTCTTTTGTTTTTTAACCAAAAATTAACAGGGGATGCCTGGTGTGTCCCCCTCTGGATCCGCCTCTGAAGACTATTAAACTTGTGTGTTCAAGCTGAAGAAATGAAGACTTTGTATGTATACACTAGTGTTTTGAATATCTAAACTGATATGCACATACCTCAGTGATATATTTGAGTCACGAAAATATAGCGTAGGCATTTGAGTATTTCCAACAGCAGTTACACAGATCGGAGAAGGTATGACTTCAGATTTGTAAATCACATGTCTGATTCCTCCTGTTGATGAATTGCATATTGTTCGTCTCGTCTTTGAAAAAGCACATTAAGTAATCAAACCATTTCATCAACCCCAAATATGGTCTGCACCAACTCCACTTCACAAAGCACAATGGGCCTTTGCAATGTTGCATAAAGACCCATTTCAGTTTGACTTGATACATTTTTTTATCCAATGCTGCAATGGAAAACAATTGAGACTGCATAAAGCACTGTTACAGGCATGAACGGGAGTTCATAAGTTCTCTCTGCAGTCATCAAGAGAAGACTGAGGGTTATCACCTCAATAGATTCTGAAAAATGTGACTGCATGTCTAGTTTGAGTTCCAGAGTGTACCAATTTGATAATGGAAGAGGGATTTAACCCTAAAAAGACTGGGCCATTTTGGTAGCTCGAAAGACTGGGGGGGGGGGGCTAAAGGGCCCCCCCTTAAGATCTCGGCCGTGGATCGCGCGATCGCCGCCGAAATTTGCACAATGGTAGTGTGCAATGTAATCTACAAGATCGTATATTTAAATTTTACAAAATAGTCTTCCTTTATTTTATTTTGATTAATTATGCTAATTTATGCGAGAAATCAGACTCTTTGATCTAAATCAGTAAATAAAGCTCCAAAAGTGCTCATTTTTGGTAAAATTATTCTTTGTGGCATTCTTAGCAAATGTACTTGAAAAAAAATTTGGTATCAAAATTAATTTCTTATTTATTTTATTGTTTTATGAATTTCTTATGTATTTCTGTTTTTTTCGACCTTTTGTTTTTGTTGTTTTTTTAACAAAATTTGTGGCAGACACTTTTTGAAGCATAATACTCCTAAAACAAATTAATTTGAGACATTGAGAGTAAAAATAAGCATATTTATATGAACCATGTGAAAAAACTCAATTTGCGTTAACTTTGTACACAAAATCACATTTTTGAGCCATTTTCGGCCTCACATGCATGTACAAAAAGTTATGTAACTTCAGAACCGTACCCCCGGGCGTCACAAATTTGGTGTCAAAATGTGCGGGAAACTCGAAAGAAAAAAGTCATAGAGCATCGCGGCGAGAGCATTGCGTGTTGCAGAGTAATCGCGCGAAATGTCGAGGGCGGGGGCCTTTTAGCCCCCCCCCCCCCAGTCTTTTTAGGGTGATATTCAATGCCTTTGTCTTTTTCTTCCTAATTGGGGGGGGGGGGGGGGGGGTAAATGCCGATTGCCATTTCAAAAGATTACCTATTCGACCCAGCTTGATGTAATCTCACAACTGTTTCCAGCGGTCAAGAATGTTTGTACCGTTAGTCCATGCTTATGCTGCGGAGGAATACTCTAGTATTATGATTGATTATGATTGTGTGTGTGTGTGTGTGTGTGTTGTGTGTTGTGTGTGTGCGTGTGTGCGCGCACGTGGAGATTTTATGATTGGTATCTCATTCTCTCTCCTGTGAACAAATCTACCTTGCTGCACGTAATTGATTAATATCTACTGATAAACGATTAATGCTTGAATTTGTTTTTCAAGGAATTGTTAACATTTTCCATGATACTGTGTACTGTATATGAAGTTATTACCTGTAAAGTCTATTGAATAATTGTCTATGTGTTGAATCAACGTTGATACTGACATTTAACTTGAAGAGTTGATAAACTTTGCGTCAAGTGATTGTATATACTAGTAATTTTTTGTGTACATGTGCCACCAAAGTGGTAATGTGTTGATGCAATGAGAGATAATGATTCTAATAATGTTGTCACCGAGTTTTACCATCACGCATCAATGCAATTTACACTCAAGTTATAAACAACTGTAAATACTACCGAAGATTAATAAACTATATATACAGTAATCATTTTGCGTGTTATTCTTTACTACTTTTTTGTTTAATTTTAGATTATATTGGACTTGTATTGCAGCCGCAGTAATCATCCCACCATATTTCAAACTCTGCCCATGAACATTTATCTACTACACTCATACACACATCCACAGATTCAGAACAATGAATTCATGCTACACACATTCTACGAAATTATACTTTGTACGTACAAGTTAAAGGAACATCTCATTACTTATCAAAGTCATGTTGTTGCAGTCTTAAAAATAAATGGAAGATGTGCAGCATGTTGCATGCTGAGTGGCAATGGAAGGTTTGCATGAAGATTAAGGGGAAAAAGAAGAGAAGAGAAAACATAAACAAAGATACCATATCATATAGTGAGTTTCGCCTCCTGTCATATAGTGTAAAGAAAGGTATTAGTGCAGTCTTTGTATGGATTGAGTGATGATAATAACCAAATAAAAACAGGTAATGATCCCATCTGTGAGCACTTTCAGTTTGAGTAATAATTATCCCAAAGAAAGTAGATAATGATTCAATCTGTACATTTGTATTTCCAATTTTCGCGAAGGTTACATTGTATCACTTCCTCAAGAAGCACAGCCCATCCAAGATGAAATTTAAAAGACTGACAAATGAAGTGTGAATTCGCAGGTGAATTTCAATTAGTACGCCATTCAATTATCAGATTCTTCTTCAATTATTATACAGTACTTTATAAACTGGCATAAAGACCCAGTAGATAGTACTTTTGCAGAATCTCTAATTATCAGACTAAAGAAATATGACCAAATAAATTTCCGCCCCGGTGTCACTAACTACAAAATTTCTCCCCAAGCTCCGCTATATACCCCATCTACTCCCTCTCTCTGGCTCAATTATTTTCAAACGGGTAAGTACATGGGGTATACAATCTTACCTGTTGAGAAAACATGGGTCTTTGATTACGATTCCGCACAAAGATGCAATCTTTTGCCCTTTGTTCTCGCATGGAACGCACCATTACTTGCCAACAAAGGAGCCAACACAAACAAAACTCATGTTTCTATTTACTCAGCGGATCTTGAAACCACTCGAACACAAACTGTTCGCAAAGTTACGGGTATCGGTCGACTGCGATCGAGATGGTCGAACCCGCAGAATGAAAGAACGCGCGTGTACGCGCGTGCACACATAGTCATGCGTGTCTGGGGAAATAAAATAAAATAAAACAAAACAAAACAAAACGAAAAAAGAACGAGAAACGGCAATAAGAAGAGGAGAGTAAAGCGTTATCTAATGCAGTAGCTCTCAACGTAACTAGGAGAGGAAGAAATAAACTTTTTTGGAGTCTCTAGCAGTATGAGCCAAGAGCTGTCAGGAAATTCTGCTTGGATCTAAAACGATCGGTCTAAGGTCATCAGTTCTACCATTTTGCTCACATTTGATCACATTTTTCTATAAGATGACGTAATAATCTTCACTGACTGCACACCAACCGTCTTAACTTGAGGAGCGAGAAGAGCACACTTCAAGCCGAATGAGCGAACAAATATTGTCTCCCCTTGTCTAAATAGACGGTTTCCCATGCAACAACACAAGAGTCCACCACTGCACGTCTTACATACACGTCGCGAGCCAGAAATGATTATACTACGTCCGCGTTAATTAGGCCTAAAGAAGGTCCATTGAATGCGCATTTGTAGCTTCTGGTATAATAAGGCGGCATCGATTTTCTTCTGATATCATTTTGTTGCTGGGTGAGATAATACATTCATCAGACTTCACTGATTCCAACATAAGACGGCGGAGACACACACTCTCGGCTGCACCAAATCGGGAGGTATTATTATTGTGATGTTGGCGAGCGGTGGACAGTGTATTAACATCCTGTGTTGTCTGCCGATGCTACTGCTAATATCGGACTTTGGATCTACACTCTCTGGCTGAAATGCTCCATTTCGAGCTGTGTATTGTCAAAGTGTCGCGGTTACTTATTTAAATTGGTAAGTATGTTTCTAAATATCTGTGTATTCTTAAACGCATCTTCGTCTGAGCTTGGTTGCCAATAATGGTCGTTCTTCCATGGACCTCGTTGTAGGTCCATGGTTCTTCTATCCTGATAAAACTGCATGGCTTCTGTCCCCGAGCTTTTTTTTTTTTGATGTGTTCCACAGTGACAAGATTGAATATCATTGATACATTTTGCATTGATTTAACTCAGGCATCGAATGACCAGAAATTCAGTAAAATATACAGAGATCGAAAGAATTTCCTGCATCATAACTTAACATGAAGCGTGTTTACGGTATATGGTTTGTAATGTTACCATTCTTGATATTAAGGACATGGCTATTATTTGAGTCGCCCAACAAATTCGCTGACTACAACGCCGTTCTTTGTAGTACATCCGTTGATAATGTTGAAAGGTGGAGGATGTGGACGAACACCAACAAAATCATGATCAATGATATGAACGACTGGAAACAGATTCTCTTCTAGAACGGGATTGAACTTGACTTTAACTCTAATCGAATTCGATGAATAATTTTGAATTCGAAGAACATAATCTGTTACAGAATTACGTTTACTACGAAACGCCAAACAAACTGGCGTTGCCATCAAAAGATAAGACTGTCAGTACAATTAGCATATTTCTTCATTTAAGCATACTCTTTCAAATTCGAATTAATGGGAAAAAAATCATTGTTATGGTATGATAGCTGGAATATAAGGTACGTTTCTAACCCAATCTATAAAGTAACAAAACTATCAGAAACCAGGATGAATTTGCTAAAATGCAGTCATCATAATAATTATGTTTATGAATGCAGAGACACGATCAAACTATGCCCTTTTGTGTTTAAAAAAAAAGTGAAAATAGATACATTCAAAAGAAAATGAAAAGTTCAATCAACATTTTAAATGATGTAACTCCTCCAACCTTATAGTTAAGTGTTAAATTTACATTCAAAATACTAAGTTTTGCACTCAAAATGTTGAACTACCGTTACAGAAATAGCAGGGCTGCCAACATTGGAAACTAGTTGAGAGTGAGACTCCCATAGGCCAATGCTATAATTTAGGAGTCAAAATGAGTGAGATCAATAGAAATGCATGCAAATGAAATAAAGTTTTAGAGTGAGAAAGGACCAAAATGAGAGAGTCTCACTCTCAATGCGTGAGAGTTGGCAGCCCTGAAATAGTAACATTTTGAGTGTTAAATTTAACATATCCAAGAAGGTTGGAAGAGTGACATCATTCAAATGTTGATTTACCATGTCATTTTTAGAGTGTAGGTGAATTTTGAGAAATAATCCATCAGTATTGAAAGAAACATTATACCTCTGTTAACCGAATGACGAGATGAGACACTTAGATGAAACTAGACAAAAAAAAAAAAAAAAAAAAGAAACATTCCTCAGTTAATGCGAGGTTGATAACAGAATGGTGATTTTGCACGTAATTTGCTCTCATATGCGCATACTATTTACTGTCATAATTACTTCTAGCATTAATGGAGCCTGTTGGTTCACACAATATTAGTAGGCCTACTAAATTTGATAACCTTTTTTAACTGCTTAAGTTTCGTACTAGATTTGTATTGGAATGTTGACATCTCAAACGCTCTTATCGCGTATTTATTACTGTTTATTGCCGCTGATCTCTTACTTCAATCAAACGTACTACATGTATTTCATTTCTCTGTTTTGTCTAGCCCTCACGTACACACAGTTCAAGCGAGAAATGTCCAATAGAAATAAAAGTTATCTTATGACCGACGCCACGTCCTCGAGAAATGGCGCCACATCAGACGTGACGTCTGCATCACCTTCACGCCATGGTGATATGGGCGTGGCTACGAGTCACCTCTTCTCATTGGAGCAGGGGGATCACGTGACAGACACGGACAGGTCACTGTTGGAGCAATTTACGGAGCAGGAGATCCGCGATTTGAAAGCCGTATTTAACGTGTTTGACAAAGAACAAAGAGGGTAAGTGCGGCATCGTAATTATTTTCAACTGCTGTAATTAGAGGATGAATATCATAATAACATGTAAACACCAACACTGATAGTGAAAAGAAAAATGCCTATGTGCAGGAAGTGTATTTGATGCACATCTATCTCAATTTCAATATCACATTCCACTTGTTATTGTTAAAGAAAAAATGCATCGAGAAAACAAAAATATCCCGACGCCAACCTTACAGTGTTACATGGGAGAATCCTAGATTTAAGTAAACTTGTAGGTAGTTTGTGTTCCCCCCATCGGTCACAACGAGTAGGCCCCTACATGTATTTTGTTATGGTTGGTTATATTTCTTTTCGCAGCCAAAGGTGTTGTCGTGCGTAGAGTGTGTCGGAGGAGAGGGGTGGGGGCTTTGTTGCAATTCGTCTTCCAGTTTTGCGGATTGCGAATTGGGCACAAATGAATACATTAGTTATAAACTTGATATAAAAAGCGACCCACACGATTAACTAACCAGAAAATGATGATGGTATTTGCTATCATAATGTTACGGAGACTAAAAATAGATCTCTATTTTTTCTTGCATCGTGAGTAGTAAAATCATTTTTTTTTTTTTACTTTTTGTCTCCTCTAAGGTACATTGATGCCTTTGAGCTGCGGCGAGCTCTTCGCGTGCTAGGTTTCAAGCTGTCACACAGGGAGACTGATGAAGCGATAGGTGAGTTATACCACGGTAACAGGTCATGCACAAAGCTGATTAGTCGCTACCTTCATGGCTGCTACCGTATGAAATATGTTATTTTCTTCAATGCGCTATATTGTATATAGGGGCTGTTGAAACGAGGCTCTGCAATGCAGTGATATAACACGTCATGACTTTTCAGAAATAAGATAATCTCCCATAATGAAATTTTCCAGAGAAATCATAGAAGAACTTATCTAAGTTTTCTTCATTATTAACCACGTAAGGCAGGAATATTCTCTCCATTACGGCACTTAGTTTTTTCAGTGAACTAAATGATGAATAAAATTGTGTTTAATTTAGAGTTATTATTGATTGATGAAAAAAATGTGTTTAATTTAGAGATAATATTCCGATTGAAGCACTTCACCTTTAACCCCAATTGACCTTTTTTTTTTTCATTGTCTTCTTCGCAGTGGACCTCGGCCGAGGGATAATCGGGTACGTGCCTCCAGACGTCACAGTTTTGATTTTATAGAAGGAAAACGAAACTCATGAATAATGGGTTTCGATCCGCATAATATTTGCATGAATACATGCAGATATTATGCGAATCGAAAGAAAGTACTGTAGCAATACAACAGTGAAGTTTGAGGAAAATCGGACAATCCGTTATAAATTTGTAAAGTTTCGGTACTGCCATCTCTGGATGAGAAGACTGCATTATTTTGTGATGCTACGCATGAACAAAGATATAGAGGAATGTAATTTAACATATTTTCACTTTTCTAGTATCATGAAAGAACATTTGACTTACCTCATTCAGAAAGCAGGGGGAATAGTAATGCCCTTAACAAATATCAGTGACAACTCAAGGGAATGTGTATTTTTATACTTTCCATTAAAAAGAGAATTATGAAATCATTATTGTAGAATTCTTTTTATATATCCTTTTTATAGTTATCCATGGGTGACGTCACGAACTTTAGCGTCTTCTCATCCAGCCATGGCGGCACCGAAACTCAAAACTTTGCAACGGATTGTCCGATTTTCTTAAAACTTCCCATGATAATACTGCTGCATTTACTCAATCTGCATGTGTATTTGAGTTTCATTCTTGTTTGATTGTAAGAGTGCAAATAATCTGTTTAGAACCCTACATCGGAAAAAACTTCACCAATAGCGTAAGATGGGAATACCACTCAGGTTAAACTTGTCGTCTGTGATTACATTGAATGATGTCTACTTAAGTATAATTAACTAATCTTGAAAGTAACGTCAAGATTATCTATTCGGCAAAGACAATCCCCCCTGAGGGAGAAAAGTACCGGGAAACATCACTAATGAATGACGTTTAACTCAGGGCTCGACATTACCGATGGCTCTGGTGGTGGTGGTTGTAGGCCACTAAAAATTGATGTCGGGTCACCAAATTTCCAAAAAGGCTATCTCCTACCATGATCACGCGATTTCCGCTTCTTTCGGACCAATAGAATCTTAAATTTTCGTATTGTCAAAATTTCATATATTTTAGTGGTCCGAACAGGCCACGAGAGTATATATATATATATATATATAAATATATAGCATATATATATATACATATAATATATATATATATATATATATATATATATATATATATATATATATTAAGTTGTGTCCAGCCCTAAAGTGCTGAACTTGTATTACGTTCTAGCTTGTGAGACTTCAAGTACGCCATTCCGTATTGATTGATTTAGCAAAGGGTGTATCAATATACTCATCCCACAAATCTTTTAACATTCTATTCAAATAAATTCAGGAATATTAGGCCTTGGTAACCTACCAAATGAAAGAAACAACACAAATTCATATTTTTCACATTACACCTTTTACTAAAATACGTCAGACGTGCCAATGTGCTATCGATTACATTTTTGTGATGCAACTTTGCTACGCTAAATGTGTCCTCACTTTGTATGGCAGGGAAATTAATTTCAAGGATTTCTTGGATCTGGTAGCACACCGGCAAGGAGACAGTCGGGACATCTACGCCGAGATAAACCAGGGATTCGATATGATGGACTATGGTGAGATTCATAATACTTAGTCAATAACTGTTACTCAATCCTATATGATAACTGGAAAATATATTCCCAGACATACATTCCTGTTCAGATGACTCTGCCTCCTCAGGGAAAGTTGTCCGGATACATTTATAGGATACAATAAAGTCATAGTCATTGACAATGATTCATGTCTTTGGGTGAAACAATTCATAAAATTATGGCTCACGGAAGATTTGGTACAGTTCCACCCATCAACCAATGTCTTCATTAATTGTTACGTACAGCAATAACTCCAGTGATGCAGCGACAAATATCTTTCTTTTTCGTCAACGTCCTCTGCGTCAGTTTGGTTTCGTCTACTTCTTTTCTTCTCCTTTATTTATTTTTTCTTTCCTCTTTATCTCTTTGTTTCCGTCGAATCTTCTAAATGTTCTTGCTTTCGAGACCCTCATCTTTCCATTACAATTAGTTAATTTATTAATGAATCAATGAATTTTATTCTTGTAATGATTACTCGCGTTCTCGCGAATCCTTCGCCTTACTCCCGGCAGGCAAGAAGGGCTGCTTGACGGTCGAGGACCTGAAGCTGGTTGCTAAGGAAGTGGGGGTAAAGGTCAGCGACACCATGCTCCGGGAGATGGTGGAGGAGGCAGACATGACGGGGGACAACAAGATCAACCGGGACGAGTTCGTCGCTGTTATGCTGCAGACCAACATGTACAAAGAGTGATCACCCCTTTGTATGACGACTAGACGGGGCAAACTTCAATTCAGAAACGCATAATGGGAATACTGTTGACATTTCCTTTGGAACATCGCAGAAAGACATTACGCGCTGACACTCTGCGATAATCCCGATACAGACGTCATTCAACTGATGCTATGTTGGTCGACATGTTCTGCCAAGAAGTGGCCTTCCCAGGTGCGAGACCCCTGTATGATACCTGCTAATGCTAATGGGGACGTAAAATCAGTAGGCCTATCCAGGCAGACGGAGAGGAAAATCGCTTGTCTTTTCCTCAACAAGTAGTAGGCCTATACAGAAAGTGGATTCTGCGGTTTAATCTTTGAAGTTTGGGCACGTCAATCCACGATTAAGATCGTTATGTCATTAGAATTCTATAAAAACGAGAGTGGTGTTTGCCATACCTGCACAGATTCTCGCCAACTGTGCATGGTTCTGCCGGAGGCTTGGATCAGGTCCACTTGGGACTATTATGTGAGACTTACGTTTTATTCAATTCAATCATTTTCATCGCAACTGAACACTTGTGACTATTCTGTTTGCCCAGCTACTTGTCCTGCCCACCGTTAAGGTGTATAAGCAGGTGCTAATGTGAAACCCTGGATTTACTGTGTACTCATAATCTCTTGCTGTGTCCAAACAAAACTTTCTCGGCCTCTCTAATCTCAATTATCACAAATAGCCCTATAAAAGAAAGAACCTCCTCAAGAACACGAACAAAGAGAGAGAGAGAGAGAGAGAGAGAGAGAGAGATGTGAGAGTGTCATAATATATGCCTAGTAGGTAGGCCACCTACTCCAGGTAGATCCACAGTTCAGTTGTAGTATTAACAAGGAGGAGAAAGGAGAAAGTGTATATCGACGATGTACATGCGATAATGCCCGTCCCTTCAACCTTCTACGTAGGATAAGCTCCATCTCTTCCCATTAGACCGGGTTACTACAACATATTCAAATTTATGGATGCTTCTTCCCTCCTGACGTAACGACCTATATTCAACTGATTGTACTTAAAAAACAAACAAACAAACAAACAAACAAACAAAACAAAACAAAACAAAACAAAACAAAACAAAACAAAAAACCGCGTGCCATGATTGGAGTCCAGTTTGCATACATAAGTTGTTGCTGTGTCGAGCAAACTTCGGGTAAGGTTACAGGTTGGCAAGAAGAACATGAAGAAGGACATCAGAGAAGTGAATTCATATAATTATGTTTTCATTCCACTATTGTCTCCATTATAATTTAGTTCACATTTTCATCATGTTACATGAAAGCTTATAGAGCAACCAGAGACGAAATAAAGCGCAAAGGTAGACCATGTGATTTCATATTTTGAGTCAGTCTTTTTAATCCTGTCAACATTTACCACCATGTAACAACACCGCTACCTCTTTTCCTGGGTACCTGAACAGAGTAAGCCTATAACATAAATACTAATACTATTGGAAATAAGACACAATACAATGCGTGAAATGAATCAATCATTAACTAGAATTGTGAAGCCGTTTCATAGCCCATACTTCAACACTTATACACTTTAGTATACAGATTTCGCTGGTGAAGACACGGGCAAACTTCTTGGATACAATATTGTCGGCTACAGTCGCGTGGGATTGGGGTTGACAAAATTAATGACTACAATCTCGCTTCAGCAAGATAATTAATGACGCATTCGTGACGTCATAGTATCTGTATGGTCCCCTGACAAACGCGTGGAATCATCATTGCTGTCACTTTCGAAACGACTCAAATTTGTGCGGTAACAATATTTAGTGCTAGATAATGTCTAAATAAGTGAATACTGATGGCGACAAGAGAGCAATTTAAGAAATCCGTCTCGTTTCAAGGTGTATACTAGATGAACAAAGCTCAATGCAATGCCATTGACAATTTACCTGTCATAATGTTCATTCTTCATGGTAATGAATTTAAACATACACGCTGAAGCAGCTAAGTGTCGGTGTAGAAAATAATCAGTGCAGTAAATAATTATGACGTCAGAGAAAGGAGCAGGCCCTGGGTAACCAAGGGGTACATCGGGGTTAAGCTTTAATCATATACATGAGACGTTCTTTCGAAAGTTGTTGGTTGCTGTGCGACTGTTTAAAACATGATATTCTTAGGCCAAATTACATTAGACGCGTCATGATTTGATTTGAAGGCAATTGCAATGGAATAAATAAATCATTTATTCTTCTTTTGTCTCATTTTAATCAGCCAGAAACACAACATTAAACTGTCTATCACTACAATTACGGAAAAGCTACAAAGCAACATATCGCAATCGCCTATGTATCAAATAAGACAAAACAAAGATTCAAATATGGCAAGATGTGACAAAGTTCGAAATTCCTTTTACCGCCTTGTGCAAATGCATTCAGAAACAGATGTGACGACAGAGATAAAGTAATATTCGTATTCTTAAGGTCTTTTAGAACACCTTTCATATTCCTCTGGGTAAAAAGGGTTAACTTTTGTGCTTTGAGTGTATCAAAAATAAAGACAGGAGTTCGCATTTGTAGAATATCTCTCGAACCTGTCAATGGTTCACGATCGTTGTTGCATAAAGTGGTGACATTTTACGACAAAAACATCTTTAATATCAGTGTCATGATATTGAACGTTCTATTTCCGGACTGTATTCACCATTATACCATGAAGTTTGAGCAACAGCAAGCGGCAACAAGAGACTTCCAATGCACACGTGGTAGTTAAAATACCAATGATACATATACTGTAGATATCATATGAGATACAATATTTCAAGACCGTAAAATGTTAAGCCCGAGAATTTAATACTGCAGTGTAAAGCCCTCTTAAGATTCTTCCATTAAACTATTTCTTTTTTTCTTCTTCATTTTTAAGGAAAAATCTAATGGTATAACTTTGGATAGGGGAATAGCATTATGAAGTCATTTTATTTTCTCTGAATGCTGAAAATCATCTTTCTATATAACAAACAAAATACTAAAAGCTCTTTCAGGTGATAGATTTTGATCTTTCCTTGAATCGAACGTAATATCTCCATATCAAACTGCAATTATGCTGAAATGAACACAATTCCAATTCAGAATCCCCCCCCCCCAAAAAAAAAATATATATATATATAATGGGCTACTACCATAAAATACAACACGTGAACACGTCAAAAACAGAGTTTTAGAAAAATGTCACGTGGACATTGATGTCATCTGAGGGTACAAACGACGGCGGCAAAATAATCATGCAAGAGCCCACTGACAATAAATATTCTGCGTACTATGCACGTGTTTATTAACCTTACTATAGTAATATTCTTTTGCAATCCCCTTTACTTAGTGTAAAATCTAACTAAATGCGATTTCATCGTTATACTAGCTACTTCCTACTACTACAGCATTAATGCATGGTGCAATCTCGTGCAATTCTATCCACTCGCGTAAATAATATTATGCATACATTGTATTATGATACACTTGTGTATAAAATATGTTCCTTTCAATTTACACTTTACATACATTTCTTTGTACATCATCTTGCAATCGTAATGACATTCATCATAGGTGAAGCATGACATGAAAATGACCCACATTTAGGATATTTACATGATGATAACAATAATTAGAAACCCTTCACATATCATATACTGTTTGTGCACCACTCACACATTAATAGGAGCTAAGTTTTGTGCCACTGAGTACATGCAATTTATACATATTCTACACGTACTGAAATTCTATAAGCGACTTCGAAGTGCTATGGGAAATCCAATAGAACATCCGAAGAATTCATCGTGCAACGCCACTTTTATAGTATCCTTTATCACAGCTGCGCAGAATTGCCTGTTTGACTATCAGAGAAGATCGAAATGTCGTTAACTAATTGTGATCCCGTTATACCGTATGCCCCCCTCCCCCCCCCCAAAAAAAAAAATACAACGGGACCTAACTTTAAAAATAGTGAATCAATCAAAATACAATTCCAGGGTGTGAAAATATAACTTTATTACCCACATCCTACAGAAAACCCCATCCGATTTGCTTCAGTGGTCAAAGAGAAATGAGGATCTTTGTAGAGCACGTCAGGAATCTCTTCCCTCCAAGTTTTGTCCATTGTGTTCACAGTTCCAAGAGCATCCAGGTGCTGAACTTGGAGGAAACAGGACTATGACATGCTTTACAACAATTCACATTTCTCTGTGACCACTTAACGAAATCGAATAGAGTTCTTTCTGCAAAATGTAGGTAAGAAGTTATAATTTTATTCCCTGAAATATCATTTAGACTGTTCAATCATTTTGAAAGTTATTAATGCGAAAATCGATTGTAATTTTTTTCATCTATTTATCTTTTCTTTTTTTTTTTGGGGGGGGGAACATACTGTACAGCTACCATTGTCGATCTAAAAAGCTGGGAGCTATATCAAACCAAATGCGTGAAATCTGACTGTGTCTTATGATACGATGATACGTAATGTACATATTCCAGTCGCGATTTCAGCGCGTTGTGACTAGGGAGAGAGGCTTTGTTGGTATGTATCCACAGTTTGTGGCAGTTGCAACAAAAACCTTACATGTGAATCTTTTGCCATATTGCTCTTGATCTGTGCAAATTATCACGCTGGTATACCGATGTCTATATTGCGTTGTTAGGAAACATACTGCGAATTATAACTTGTTTTTTTTTTTTTTTTGCGTTAAACGTTTGAAAGACTTAATGTGCACCACTGAAACCACAATAGCTTTGGCACTGCAGTCTTGTCACTTTTTTTAAGCCCATGCAGTCTACTGACTACCGCTAAAAAGTTGCTTTGTTTCTATATATACTTATATGATTATAGAACATATAGATATGTCCTTATAGGCTCTTATTTACTGCTATATTATCTCACTATAATCTCACTTGCTTTTATTTGCATGCAAAAACACTATCTTTCTTTTATTCGACGAGCGAATGAAAAATTTGTAAAAAATCAACACTTGCATTGAAAGTACGATGCATATACAGTGTAGTTGTTGTTGTTTAAAGCCACTCAACTAATGTTATGTCAAGATGTTAAAATGGCAAGGACAACAAAAGGTGATGTTGTATCAGGGATTCACGCGTCGTGATGTAAAACACACGAAGATTTTTAATCTTCAAGTATTATTCTTTCTCGCGCGCTTAAACACAAGAGATCTGGTGGCGACAATGACGGAAAAATGCTCCCCATAGAAGGCGTGTATATATCTTGTATATAGGGCAAACTAAAGTAGCACCAAAGTCTTTGGGGACAAGATGTTAGATCAGCTTAAGACACAAGTTGACACAACGACATAGTTGCACCTCCTTCTTCGTCAACTTACGATAATAACTGCGATCAGTACATTGGTTACTTGAGAAACTGCAAGATTAATTTGATCCTGTAATAATGTAAGCGGATAAGGCTTGAATGCGTACGTGCGTGTGTGCGTGATTGTGTGCGTGCGTTATGTGGCAAACTTCGACTAGACGGAAACGGGGGTCGACAAATGAGCCGTTTTCTTGCAATTCGGGCAGCCTCGCGTCTTGAAGGTACTGTTCTCCACACACCTGTAGAAGAAAAGAGAGGAGTGAAACCAAGGATTAATCGGGAGGATATGCGTAAGTTGAAAACAGTTTGGCCGTGTAATGTCTGTTTTGCCGTTTTTAGTGAAACGTAAAATACTGGCAGAAATTTCGCTACCCTGCTATGCATTCTGGTTGATTTTCTTCAGTCTTTATGCATCTCAACTCATTCAACTTTCTGTAAATCACTATTGAAGATACTATGATTTCAATTTCTTCTGAATTTTCCAACTATCATGTCTCGTATTTATCGTAATTGGATGCTGTCCGATACTGTTTCCAAGAGCCCAATCAAAAACGTAAGAAAGACAACAGAAAACGATCAACTACGAGACATGCTCTCATGGCTTAACTATCCCTTCTAGAATAGAAAGTTAAAAACAGATAAACAACATTGAACAAACAAAAAGAAAGCAATATCATGGTTGTATAATTGGTAAAAACTCACTGGCGAGGGTGACACCGCTCCACTATTTGAGCCAACCTTAAGGGCCTAGTCACACAATATGCGAAGACCGGTCGCCGACCTCCTATGCAGCAACTAAACGTTACAGGCGACCATCGACAACCAATCGGCGACCAAACCCCAAATTTTTTGATCGGTGACTGGTTGCTGACAGATTACCGACCGGTTGCCAACTGGTTGCCGATCATTTGCAAACCATTTGCTAACTTTTTACAAACAACAACAACAACAACAACAACAACAACAACAACAACAACAACAACAAAAACAACAACAATAAAAACAATGATGATGGACAGGCAACAGTTTGCAGAAAGGCTTGCAAATGGTCGGCAAAGGGTAGGGTACTTATAAATACCACTAGAAATTGGCCGCCGATTGGTTGCTGGTTTTCATTTGGGGCTCGGCAACAATTACTGCAGGATTACAAATGTGTAGGCACGTGGCGGCAGACGCTCTAAAAAATGGTTTTCAGTAGTAAATGCTATACATGTCATCTGGTTAGCATACACTTGGCAAATTAATGGTCGGCGATCGGCAACTGGTTGACGACTAAAAATCTTGCCAAGGGCCAGAAATCACTGCAAACCAGTTCTTAACAGGTTAGCAACCAGTCAGCGACCGGTTGCCGACCTTATCACCAATTTTACAGAAGAACTTTTGTTGACAAGTTTGATTGGCCAAAGGTTCTCGATGCAGCATCGAAAACCTCTACCCGACCAAAACCGGTCGCCGACCACTGACATCCATTTGCCCACTTCTAAAACTGAAAAACAAAAACAAAAAACAAAAAACAAAAAACAAAACAAAAAACAAAACCTTTTTATAACCTGTGATGACCAACTGCTGACCAGTGATTTCAGAGGTTGTAGAATGGTCGGAGACCAGTATGTGTGACCAACCAGGGCAGTACTCACCTCGTGTGAAATATGTGGAAACAGGTTAGGCTCTGTATGCTGTTTTCACGGTTGCCCATGACTTCGTGACAGACGCCGCAGTATAGCGCCATCTCTTGGAGGTACTGGTCAAAGCGACAAGCATGCTGCTGCGCGGTCGTCATGTCGCCAATCGCCCGGTAGAGCGAGTGCAGCGTCCAGTTCGCCCTCAGCATGCACATCTAGACGATGTCGAAGGGGAAAATTCAATTCAATAAATTAAGAAAATTCTTATAAATATCTACAGACATGAAAAGTGAAAGAGACTATATTTTCGGGTGTAAGTTTCTTCACTTTGTCTCCCTCTACAAATTAAATTTGTTAAGATCGCAACTGCTGATCTGTCACTGCCGGCAACCAGGGACAGCCTGGTGGGAGTGTCGCTGCCCGGAAAGCAGTAGATGACAGGTTCGAGTCCCATTGGTTCCTTTTTCCGACATTTTTGTTAATTTACAGATCAGTAGTTGCGATCTTAACAAATTTAATTTGTAGAGGGAGACATAGTTAAGAAACTTACACCTGAACCTTCACCCCTCTGAATAATATCTTTCTTTCTTTCAGACTATTCAGACGGCTTCCAATATATTTAAGAAGTAATGGATCTTATTCTAATTGATATTTTCTTGAGAGAGGCTTTTGGATGCAGGTCCTAATTTCATTGCCACGGCTGCCAATGTTAACACATCAAACTTAGGGAGGTTTTTTGTTTTGTTTTGTTTTTCGGTGTTTTTTTTTTTTTTTTTTTTTTTGAGGGAGATATTTGTCGGCTAAGTGCATCTCAAAAGGTAACAACAACAACAACAACAACAACAAAAATCTCCCCAAATCAAGGAGGCCTTTATCATTCTCTTATTGGGACATGCAGACAAATATTCACATTTTAAACGAGTCTTGGCAACTCTGCAATGGATGTACACCCCTTCCTTCTTTAACCATATTTCCTTTCGCATTACACAATAAAGTTATACTTCGAAAGCAAGTACCGTTGAGATTAAGACCATCATTGCTACTTTGCGTCATTTCCAGGATCTCGGCAGTTCCACCGACATTTAGGACATAAACATGCTTAAATGATTTCTTAACATAAAATGAAAGCTTGGCAGACAACTCAAATGATTATATACACCAGTGAAAGACGCTGTGCTAATTCGTCACCTTATTGCCGATACTCGTCGCCACCTCCATCGCTTTGTTGCAGAAATCGATCGCCTGTTAAAATGAAAAGACAAAAACTCATGGCTATTGTGAGGAAAACCAAGCAAACAAACGAAGAAGGCAACAGACATTCTTACACATACAGGATACATTTTTCTAACCCATCATACCCAACATGAATGATCCATGCATGATTAAAAATGATTAATGAATTACATGATGTAGATGATTTCCGGCAGACAAGCACTAGAGTGTAATGTGAATATTGGACCAACAATTAAAGACAGAAAAATAATTTGTAAATCATGTTGCAAACTGGAGACAGTGATTTTCTTTGAACTGCAGTGAGATGGCCTAAAGGGAGGATTAGGAAGCAACAACACCATCATAACCAACAAACGACGACGAAATGTGGCGATAATTGTGAGAACTTACTTTTTCCGGCTGCTTCATATGGATAAGAGCTTTGGTCATTCCAGCCAGCACCAGGATCTGTCCGTAGCGGTCACCTATGTCCGACATCAAGTTCAACGCTGACTCGTACCGGGGAAACGCCCTCTGTAGACGACAAAATGACAGGACGCAAGAATGGAACAATGAAAATGGAGGAGATGTCACTTGAGTTGTGCCTGCAGCCTGGGTCTTTGGCTGACGTCCAAATGTTACATTCCAAGATCATCTGTGTTTACGTTATCAAAACGATCTGGCAAATTATGATCCCTTCAGGCACACGGGTCGGTAGAAAAAGGGAATGGAGACCCAGCGGGCCTCAGCCTCGCCGCTCTGTCGGCATGATGGAACCTCGATCATCGCCGAAGGGGACATTTACCGCAAGTATACATCTTCACCGCCAACCTGGATCATGGCGGGATGCACACTCAATCCTGCATGATAATTTGGATTCAGTGTCATCAGTGCTTGATGCACGAGTTGAATCATAAATATCAAATTGGATTTAAGGAATATCAAGAACGTTACGAAAGACGAAAAACTTTGGCAGCAAAGTTTCACGGCCGCACCACTACTACAACCATCCCACCCCTCCCCCTCTCGCTTACTTTTCTCTTCCTTCGACCCTAGCTTCATATCACTCTGAAACAGAAAAAAAAAAAATCACCTCTGTCGGACGATAGAGCAGAAGAGAGCAAGGTGTTGTGGATTGTATCAACGTTGACAGAATACACTAGAAGCTAATCTTGACGAGTAAGGGCTTTTAAATATAGTTCACTAGTTGGCAATCTAAAGGGCGATATCAAGTGGTGATAATAGATTATTGCATCCAAGCAGCATGTAAACAACACCATTTCTACTATATATAGATTTATGGCGTCCCTTAAAGGGTTCAACGACAAGGGGGCAATGCCTGTATCAATTTCCAGTCAACCCTTTTCTTGCTCTCCTAAGTGAGTTTCACTGGGGCGGATGCTGGTAGGGGACATAAAACTAATTGCTGGGCTTGGAGAGAGTCGGGTTTTACGTTCGCAAATTGACGTCGTGTTGTTGGCGTCGTTTTCTTAATCGTGTCCGAGCAGTGGTTGAGGCGGGCGCTCAGCGGGCCAGCTCAAGCAAGAATTCGTCTAGGCGACACGGGTCTGCGCGTGGTGTAAAAAAGGTTATCACAGTTGGGGGGCAATGCGCGTCGATATTACGCATCAGCCCAGAATGACAATCACATTGGGGCGAAGAAAGGCTCGCCTTCCTTTGCTCTCACGTAACACAGTTTTCTGCTTTCCCACCTCCATCTTATTCTCGTTTCAAGTTTGCTTTGACGTGCACATTTACGGGTCGATTTCTCCTCTCTCTGATCTCTGTGGAATGAACATGTCGCTTGACCGACATATTAAGACGTAATTGTTTAGATGAATCATGAAAGGCACAATTTCTGTACGCCCACGCGACTGACGCATATTCCGTGGCCAATAATTAGATTCAGATCAAAGCTACGTTGATATAATCTGTGCCTGGTATCACTGAAATCAAAATTGTACTATTCATATGGTTATCCTTGTTAAAGAAAGAGCCCCAAACCCACGCATAAAGCGTCTCTCGATAAGCAAAAATGAGTAGCAACGAATAGACAATGTCGCGTTTAATATTATCGTCGGCCTTATGCCAAAAGGGCCTTAAACCACTTCCACTGTTATGCCAAAAGGCCCTTAACGCTATAGACTTTGTACACTATTAGTGCCCTTTTGGCATAACAGGGGAAGTTCTTTAAGGCCCTTTTGGCATAAGGCAGACGTTATTCTCTCCCTGCTTGTCACATAAT
The DNA here is from genome assembly GCA_033980235.1 of Diadema setosum. Taxonomy (NCBI): domain Eukaryota; kingdom Metazoa; phylum Echinodermata; class Echinoidea; order Diadematoida; family Diadematidae; genus Diadema; species Diadema setosum. Next base: position 30,994,948 of record CM067061.1, on the reverse strand, counting down.
TACGCCGCATCAAAACAACGCAGCCAAATGATACCGGCTTACGTCACTGCATGAGCTAGAACATTTTGTAGGCAGGTGAATGTGATGTACAAACTAATGATTCTCTCTATAAGAAAACTTGTATGAAAAAAAAAAAACCATATTAGCTTTGTGTGTAATTTCCCGCTTTTGATGACACGGGGCAAAAGTCGTAACAATAATTGGTAGGTTGTCGGACCGCTGACGCAAGCTACCGCCAGCGCAGGACCCTCATCTGGGCGCGGACACCTCTGCGCAGACGGGGAGGAGAATCAATCAATTTGTTGCAGGCCACGGGAAGCCATTCCCGGGAGTCGCAAGTACGCCAATTCCCGAGGGACATGTTTATCCTCTGCATCCCTGATAGCATTCCTGGCGGGTTGTCGGTATGACTTTTACAACGTAAACATTCCCGCTCTTATTTCCCCCTAGGAGACATCCTTATCGGTATTATGTGCTGAAATGTCACACGAATGTGAGTGCAGCTGCTGGTTTGATTTCTTAGAATATGTGCAAAACATTCGTGTCACCTTGGCATACAACAATGACAGTGTAAAAGGGCTTGTACATACGTCTCAAAATAGGACTGGAATATAACATTGATAAAGCTTCATAGAAAAACGAATTCAAAGGCATCGAGACTGCGTTTAATCTTAGATCATGTCTGTGACATTCAGATAGACTCATCCGTTTTCCCCTATTCTAACTTGTCTCACACAGGCACAGTGCGAAGTATTGATAACTGCTGTATGTTAGAGACTTGTGCATTATGTGTCACAATGTTTCGTTTGGCCTTGAAGAAGGGAGGAGCCCACTGTTTGGACTTCTCTCCTGCAGGGATTGACTCTCTGCCTTTGAACAACATCTATATTGTATAACAAATCAAGTAACCTCGCACATTTCGACATCTATCCGAAAAAAAAACACTTTTTAATTCAGTGACCGAGGTATTCACATCTACCCCTGATCAATCCTAACAAACCTATAGTTTTCAGAGCAGTTACTGTCCCTTGTTTGATGATAACAACTTAATGATCATTTCTTGTCGGCATTCAGAATGTTACATCAACACAAGACGATAACTATAAACACACACACAAACACACGCACACACACACACACACATACATGCACACACATTGACAGTAAGCAAATATCGGTTTCATCGATTCTATGGTAGCCTACAAGACGTAGAGGAGAAAACCAATCTCACGCCGCTTCCCTTCGCTCAATCATAAACACAGATCGGCGGATTAAGATAAAATAAACATATCCGTATACACAAGATACACACACACACACACACAACACCACACAAACATACACATGCACACGTCTACAAACAGACAGCTACTATACAAATGTCACAGTCCGACAGCCTGCACACTTGAATCGAGATTATTTAAAAAAGAAATTGATGCGCATTTGTTGCAATGCTTTTATCGTCATGCAGCAAACGTCCTTTTCCCTTTGTCGTTGTAGCGCGGAAGCGCTCTTATTGGTCATGAAGGCACGCCGTTACGACAGGATTTGTATGCACGTAATGTGTCCTCCCTGACAAGACCTTTCGCGATTGCGCACGGCGGGACTTTGATGTGCGTGCAGCACGTTTGTTTTGTCAGCGGCGGCGCCTTGAACACCTTACGAACATGTTTTACTGAGAAGCTAGAATTCCCCCTTCACTCTGGTGAAGTACGTACATTCGTTTGACATTTGAGCTGGCACACGACACACTGTTTTAAGCATTCTTTGTCGCGTGATTGTGGTTTCCAGTCGTGACATTGGGGACAAGGTCGACGGGCGTGGACAACATACGGGGATTGGAACGCCATTAAGTGTATCGCGAGATGCGCACGCTAGGGGTGATCGTATCGTCTGAAATGAGACGTGTAAATTTGGCATCGCAGCATCGCTACCCATCAAAGGATGTTAACTCCTCTTTGCAAAGTCTTTTTCATCTCAACAAACTCTACTCTGAAGACGATGAGTAATGTTTGAGTTTGAATAACACATATTGGTGTCAGACGAAATTGCTTCTTGATCTGAGACGACCCCCCCCCCCAAAAAAAAAAAAAAAAAAAAAAAAAAACTCGTGAATGTTCAATTTCGAAAATAATTTCATACAGGTATAGTTGATTTGTTTGAATTTAGCAATTAGACAGTTAATCTAAAAAGCACTGGAGACTGCAATGGTGCTAAGTGACTTATTTTGTTTGAGCATGCTTAGGCACAGTTAACAAAATGTATTTCCTATTTTTGACATTGGCTAATGATGTTGATATATTATTCCCCCTTTAGTTATTCAGATAAACATTAAAGAGGAGGAACAAAAGTATTAGGAACAAAAGTATTCCACTACGTTGTGAATTATGTCCATAGACATAAATCTACGTTCTTTCAAAAGGCAACAGCCAAAAAGTAAAGTAAAACACGGCGCACTAGCAGCTACAAATGGTTTGGAAAAAAAAAAACCCACTTTAGTCTAGTAGCTGTCTATCAGGGTGCTGTTCGTTATTCCGAAGGTTCGATATTCCGAAGGTTCGTTATTCCGAAGGTTAGATAATCCGTAACACACAAATTTCCTATACCTAGAGGTTCGTTAATCCGAAAATGAAAAAGGGTTCGTTAGTCCGAACATTTGTGGCGTTATTCCGAAGGTTCGTTATTCCGAAGATTTGTTAATCCGAAAATGAAATTCGGAAAAAACGAACCTTCGGAATAACGAGCTGTAACCGTGTATCATCGTGCTGTAGTCCGTCGCGTGCTAGGCCCTGTGGTTATCAGAGCTCGTTGAGAATTGCAAAGGGGAGCAAAATGGACGAGAGAAATGATGTGAAGAAAAATACAGAAACACACTAACGAGAAAAAGATAAACAAAAAGGAAAAGAGAACAACAATGGGAAGGAGCGAAGATACAGAGGAGAAGGAGAGAAGAGAAAGATAGGAAAGGGATGAGAAGAGAATGAAAACAACAGTAAGAAAATTGTGTGTGGGGGGGGGGGGGGCGGGGGAGATAATAGATAGCAAAACTTCATCAAGCACGAGTTTTCATGGCCCATTTATTCTTTAGCCTCTTTCCCCAGAAGCCGTCTCGCATTAAATTCTCGTTCAAAGAAGCGAAGAGGAATGCGAACGCAAATCGTTGCACACATCAGGCCAACCATAGATTTTCATCTTCGCGTTATACGTATATATCTCCGATTTATCATAGCGTCGCTCTATGAAGTTATCAGCGAATAATCCGATATCTCGGCGCATGGCAACGATCGCATCGCCTAGTCGTCACCTGGACACCACCTGAACTGTATGGGAGTAATCGTGCCTGACAGCAAACACGCGCAGCTGACCATCGCAAATTGCCAATTAATATCGCCGATATAGGTCGCTGCTCTCCCTTCGTGTCACTTCCCCCAAGGGTACGAGATAGGTCAGGGGGTCTGAAGCCCAGATCATGACATCGCGGCTCATCGCAAACTGGACCTGGATCTCGACGACGTTGGGGCGTGCCGATGTCATACCATGAGACGCCCCATGGGTGGAGCTCGATTGATCAGATGATAATCCGGTAGATTTGCCTCACATAACGCATCAACAGGGCAAGAAAATTCCCTATCAAAATGGCAGAATGCTTTGGAGGCCATACATTTCCAAGTACATACTGCGCATTTGTTGGCAGACATGGGAATAAAGCATAAAAGTCACTATCTATCTATCTATCTATCTATCTATCTATCTATCTATCTATCTATCTATCTATCTATCTATCTATCTATCTATGTTGTATCTATCTATCTACATTTATAAATATGTGTGTGGGTGTGTGTGTTTGTGTTTGTGCGTATGTATGATATATGTAAATGCCTTTACTTTCTGCAATATATGACGTATTTGACTTGATTACTTTTCGTCTTACGGTGGATTCTCGTTTAAACGGGATTAGACATAAGCACGCCTGTGACGTGCAAGGGAAGACAGTAAAGATTAGGTATTAATCTCTGATAAACTGCGGAGACTGACTGAATAATCTCTCTGTATTGCTGATCTTCACTTTACACACAGAAAAACAACAGGAGCGCTTCAATAGAACGGCATATTTGCTGGAATGATTAGGCAATAAAAGTCTCTTAACTTATTTAATTCAATACTGTAATAGAGCTATGATAATACAGATAAAGGGCAAAAGCTCGCAGGCTTACACTGCGAGATACAGTAATCACGTCTTTCAACGGGGTTTATTTATGGCGGAAGGTATTTTCGTCACGTTGCTCATGAACACACTTTTAGTACGACTTGCCATCTCAGAACGAGATCAAAGCATAGGACAAACATCGCCGACACATATCTGTTTTAAGAATATCGACGCTGAGTGTGATAGGAGAGTAAAGAGAGAAATGGAGACAAAAATAACTGGGAAAGGAGAGATTTGTTTTCGAGAATTTTAACAAGGCTGGAATGCAGTCAACATGTAACGTAAAAGACGAATTAGAGGTTTGGACACGAATGGATATGTGTATGTGTGTGCACGTGTGTGCACGTACTTTCAACAACTAGATGGCTAGAACATACTTTGGTAAATGCTAAGAACTCTATTTGTAAACATTTTAAAGAAATGCTGAAAATGTATATAATTTTTGAATTACTTTACTTCTCCCTTGTTATTTGTTTTGAAAGAGAAGGTCTGAGTACATACTGCTTAAAATCCCTTAAATAAGGACAGAGATGATGTCAATCAGATTATCAAATAAAGCGGGAAATTCAGAGGCATTTGTGAACTACTTAGTAACCGCTTCCCCGCGAAGTGCAAACTACACAGCGCCCTCTAGTTCGCTGAGGCTTTATCGAAACCACGCAGGTGTAATTGCCGAATTAGGTCAATAAGACATTAATCACATGGATTACTTTCACAAGTGCAGCAAAGAGGGGCAATGGGTGTGGTTGAAAACAGTGAGTCGAAGAGAGACAGCATTACCTGGAAATCTTGTAAGAAACGGTTGAACTTCTCGTAAGAAATCTAACTTACGATCAAGTGAGCTAGCCGCAGCATGAGTAGTTTTTTTTTTTTTATGTCTTCAGTCATTAAAAAATGTATTTATACTTGTAAGGCCTAATCAATCGGTGCCACATTTGAAAAGAAAACCATGACAAAATTCCTAAAAGCCATTGATCTTCTCCACGGTACTGAGAAACCACACGAACGCCTCTTGCTAGCTACAATTCAGGGGCTGTAACGTGATCATGACGACTGTTATAACGTGTTGATAGGTCAGCATGTGAAGGCTATACTGAATTGAAATCCAAATGGATCTTCACCTCACCAAAAATTATGTTCAATCTCGCTCATATTTTGCTACAGCTGTTTTTCTCGTTTTCACTGCTTTCACTCAAAACAAATCTCTAACAAGATCTCATCTACGTTTGAAACCTGTTGCGTGGTTTTTGACACTTAGAGGCCTGCATGTGACTAGTAAACGAAGGTTTTGGTCTCTTGACTTCTTACAGATGCACTTTCCAATCATGTCAAGAAATATGGGAGCATTATTCCTCGCCTTGGGAGATAAAAGTTCGCCATACGTGACAGCCTTGTTAAGTGTGAGCGACTGATATGCACTTCTTGGCAAACTAGCCAAGCAAGCCTATTACTGCTGTGCAGTCGATGCCACGTATAAGATGAAATCCATGCAAAGTGAGACGAGGGCGAATCATGTCCCAGAATTCACGAAGGTGTGTCGCGCCATTTCATCTGTCTACTATAGTGTCGTCTGCCTATACGAGCGAGTGGCTGATTCACGGCGTATACAGCATGTTATCCCACAAAAAGAACATTACCCAAACTTCCACTCCCATACTAAAAAGACTACAACATCAAAATTGCCTGACTTCCAGAAGCAAACTTTGGTAGTTACATGGATAGACTGATGAATAAACAAGTAAGGTACATAATATGGCAAGGTACATGATATGGCAAGAAAAACAGAAATGAAAATCGAACTTGCTGAAAGCAGACAAGAAGAAAATCAAATTCATTTACGGTGAATTTTGTGTTTCGATTGATGTTGAAATGGATATGCATACAGCGGAATTATATATACAGTAAGTTATTGCTTTGTTGTTCACTTCATGCAATATGACATACATAGCCGAAACCAGGCGATGGGAAACCATTATTAAAATAGAATGGAGGAGAGAAAGGAGAAGACAGAGAAATTGATAACTTTAATATTACATTATTATGAAGAGGAGAAAGACACATGAATTAAAAAAGAACAAGAACTAAGACTAAAGACAGATACACGCTTTGAAAGATAAATAGATACGTACAGACAGACAGACATACATATATACATACACGCATACACACACACATACATACACACACATACATACACACATACATACATACATACATACATACATACTTACATACATACATACAGAGAGAGAAAGAGAGGAGAGGAGAAATAAACACGTCACACACCCAATTTAGCATATTATTACAATTTATCACATAATACATGTACACAACATGTATAACAACTGAGGCTATAGAACACATTATTTCGTTATAATTTGCGACCTGTTGTTGAATTTTCACTGTTCGTCATTCATTAATCTTTGTCATTCATTTCTTTCACTTTCGTTTCCATTCTCAGAAAGTATCAGGGGATATCACTTAATAAGCGTATTCAGACAGGACAAAATCAGTTTGGACAAAAAAAAGAAAAGAAGAGCATTAGACATCTTGTGAAGCCAGAGAAGAAGATTACAAGACGAGGATGAAGACCGTTATTGAGACAGAAAATGAAACAGACAGACGCCTTGCTGCAAACAAGAGAGCCGTCATCTATGCAAATGAGGCGTCTAAAGATCCGTGTGCATGCGTAACCATGGGACCTGCGACGCATCAAACCGAATCCCATCGGCACCGATGAACACTAAACATCATAGTAGGGAGAAAAAAAGAACGTCCACAATATTCTTGGAAGATTTTAGTGCGTATTTCCCCGAGGGGAAAATGCTTCATTTCGGCGAAATGTTTTTAATCAGCTGGAGAACATTAAGTGTCGCATCAACTCCACTTTCTAAACACACACAGAGAAAGAGAAAGTGGAGGGGAGGGGGACAGAATGTACAGTATGTTGAAAAAGCAGCGTAAGTTAATTTCCCAAGGCCCTGTGAGTCAGTTCTTTATACCCATCTGGCCTTTCTCTTAATGTTGGCACGTCCACGGGACAAGAGCATTTCCACTGCCGGAGGCACTCAGCTACCATTTCCCGCCATTTCCCACTCCATTTAATGCCTTTGGAGCCAAAGGGCAATCTAGCTTTCTCTGTACATCCTGATGTGGGTACACTTGAAAGTGGATTAATGACTAATGGAGCATGTCAACAAATCAAAAGCAAGGAAAGTGAAAGGGGTGGGGTCATGCATGAGATAGAATGACGCTTTATTTTTTGTTTTGTTTTGTTTTGTTTTGTTTTGTTTTGTTTTGTTTTGTTTTGTTTTTAAACTGCACTTGTCACATTTCCGTCCTGTTGCCAAACCGACCTCTTTCTAGAAAAGTTATTGTCAAACGATGCTGCCAGTTCCTACGTTAGTAAATTGATCTCATGTCACAAATCATTGATGACAATTAGTAAAGACTAGCCGGATGTCTTGACATCTTGAAGAGGCGCGAAAACGAAACGACGTCCGTCATAATATATATATATATATATATATATATATATATATATATATATATATATATATATATATATATCAGTTTCGAATCGCGCCATGTCCATTATAACCATCATCAACATCATATTCTCTAAGCATAACAGAGGTAATTTGACCTGATTAACAACAACTGTGCATCTAAGATGCTTTCAAATGCATTACACAGGTGCCCAAAGGAGACTAGTCAAAGTAACATTCAAATCTCAGTGTATGCACATCATCGCGCGGGGTAATCTTCTACCTTGAGGCATAATTTCGAAACGTTCGGTTTCATGACCGACAGTCGGCTGGAAGAGTTCAAATTGAGCATGCGCGACAAGCTAGAGTTTAACGCACTTGTATTTCAGCCATGTAATATCAGGAAAGAAAAAAAAAATCGAGGCGGGGAAAATAAAACAAAAACACGTGAAAGTGTGTGGTGGACCATGTTGAAAACTCTTCGGCTCCCTTTACAACGCCCTTTTCCTCCACGATTAGATGGATGCTCGCCGATAAATGCACCGTCGTCGGCAGATGCTGCATCAATTTTCCCGCATTTATCTCCCGTTTTTCTTCAGAGCGCCGACCCCTAATCCGCCGCGCGATCACTGGCCCAAAATATATCGCAGATATGCGGACGATGAGTACTATTTCATACATCCTCAAAAGATGAGAAAGGTCCGATCTGATGATACCCGTGGAAGATGTCACAGGAGGGGGATGGAGGAGGAGGGAACGCGGACACACTGATGATGTCAACAGCTGTCTTCCATAAAAGGACCGAGACCGATCAAAAACACAGGTACTGTCTTCACCCTGACTAAAGGTGGCGTCCCTTCTACCGTACATTTAACAATTCCTTGAAGTACAAGTGCACTCGAATGAGTACAATACAATACAATATAGGTACTCATATAGCGCTCTTACAACGAGTATAGGACCTAAAATTGTGTCACAGAGCTTCACAAAATTTTAATATCAAACTGAGTACAGATCCGCTCGTATGTGTACATTAATCAATGTCGAGAGGGACACTACGTGCGCTGAGCCTTACACCACATCAGTTTTGTTTCACTTTCAGAATAATTAGGGACATGTTGGGGTTGAAAATAGAAGAGACGAAACGAGACAAAGATAAAACTATGACAACGTTCTTGATATCTATATTTTTGCTGAGCTGATCCATCGAAATCTCAACTTTATTCGTAAACTAAACTCAATGGCAGTAGAGTGCAGTATATGCAATTTATTGTAGGCCAACAAAATGATTCATATGGCGGACGGAACAGTCTCATTGATTGAGTCTGACGGCGCTATTGATTTAAGCAACACACTTTACCTGCCTTGAATTTTATGATGGTGAAGGAGATAGTGAACATAAAAACAACATTTCTTCTGTTTATGACGATCACCATCATTCATCATCGTTACTTTAGCACAATCTAATTGCCATCATCTCCATTAATATCACTGTTCATCACCATTATCCCTTCATGGGAGATTAAAGTGTGTGGAATTTCTCTCATCTTCACAGCTTAAAAACATTTATCGGTATATTAAATCTCGAAACTGATACGCGGGGATGTGCTTGCTCTATCATAGCGTCATTGCATTGCACGTGTATGTGCCAGAATCGTCTGATGCTTGCCATTGCCAATTTTGAAAGCTGCCGTGCGCGTTATAGATTTTCAGATCTACAACATTTTTCAGAACAAGAGAACACGGTTATCTCTAATAATTAAGTACCACACGGGCATTTACAATCTTAACCTGAAGTCCCACATGTCATTTATAAAAATAGAACATCATTTTCAGTTTCATCGTTGGTGTAAAATTACAAAAGCGAGTGTATAAGAGCGTGTGCATGAAAGTACTGAACAGATAATCAAAGCACTTCACAGCTATTCAACAATATTGTGCACACTCATACAATATTGGTGAAGCACAATGGTCAATTCAATTCAATTCAATGTTTTTATTTCATTTTTCGACAAAAAAGATATGAACATCACTTTTTTGATAACAGAAATTAAGGTGCGTAAAGTATAACATGAAAGAATGTATATACAATGATTGTACCACCTGATAATAATTATACACTATCATACATTTCAAGTGATTAGAAGTAATTATACAGCATGCAAAATTCGAAAAATGGAGGGACCCACTAAGAAGACAAAGCTTGTAGATTGTGGGCCCCTCAGAGGAAAAACATCAGTTGAGAAAAAAAGTAATAGTCTGGAAGCCCACTAGAAAGATAGATCAACAAAAGCAGACAGATATACAAACAAATAAACATGAAATGAGACTGGAGTAGGAGTAACAATACAATGGAGAGTTGACTATGAGACGAGACAAAATGAGGCAAAGCTCACATAATAGAAAAGAACAGAACAGACAAAAACGTTCTACAGAGACAGCGATCTCGTAAGAAGTGTGTCGAGAAAGTGAGAAAAAGTTACGCGAGAAAGAACAGGGCAATAGACATATGATCGGAGAAATATCGTAGCATTATATGAATATAGTATACAAGAGCTAAAGTATACTTGGCAATCAATATGTGAAAACGTAGGTTCTTAGAAAAAAAAAAGTTATAACAGCTGGTTAATTCTATTCAGTAGAATAAGGTTGCAATAAAGAAACTTTCAATTTCCTCTTGAATGAGTATATTGAGGGGGTATTTTTGATATCAGGATGCATGGAATTGCAATAGCTCGGGCCAGTATAAACAAATGTGTTCTTTGCTAAAATCGTACGGAAAAGAGGTAAATGATATTCGTTAGAGCGTCGAGTTGGATATTCATGAAATGACTGATTTTTTTAGGAACATGGAATGGAAAACATCAGGAAGAAGGTTATTGTTGTACATATACATAAATTGACCTAAACTGAATAAAAACAAATCTCTAAATTTTAACAACTTATTAGAGGCAAACAGTGCATCTGTATGACAACGTATGGGAGAATAACAAATGACACGAAGAGCTTTCTTTTGCAAAAAAAGTCCATAATTAAGGTAAGGCAACATCAATGAGGAGTATAACATAAGTAATGATTTTTTAGGTAAACACAATTTTAGTCTATTAATAACGCCTATATTACGTGAAATTATATTGAAAATATAATCAATATGCAATTTCCCAGAAAGTTTCTCATCTAAAATAACCTCAAGGAATTAAAAATGTGAAATTCTTTCCAAAGGAGTGTCATTCAAAACTATGTCAGTACTTAAAGTGCCAACAGTACTACTAAAAAGCATTATTTTGTTTTCTGAACATTCAAGGAGAGCTTATTAGGTCATGCTTCTATGGTGGCTCGACTGCACTAGGCATTATATCATGTCCAAAAAAAAAAATCAGGTGTTCTCCATTGACAATTTTGAAAGCTATATATTCCCGAAATCCATACGAATTCACACAATACTTATGCATGAGAACAGGAATGAATATGTAAGCACGATCCTATACACTTGCAATTGTATTTTCCAAAGTCTGTACAAATAAAATGTCAAATCAGTGTTTAATGTCAATATTACAACGTATTGGGGGAAGTACAAAAAAAAAATCTAAATCATTTGTAAACTATATTAAAGCCATACAATGTATTGTATATTTCTCTCAAAATGAAATCGGTTATACATGGCACAGCACCCAGTTACCTTCAGGAACTATTTCATAAGTACAAACCAACTAGATTTCTTCGTTCATCCACTGCTCACACCCTTCGAGTTCCTCGTACTCATCACTCGTGGGGCAACAGAACTTTCACCCAGTCTGGCTCTTCTCTCTGGAACTCACTGCCTTTGAAACTGAGAATGGAGACCTCTTTCCCTCTGTTCAAGAGGGAACTCAAGACCTTTTTATTTCAGTAACTGTGCTTTCTTTCAATTGGAATCTTTTCCTGAATGAAGCAATGTGGGAGGAGGTCTTACCTTTCTGCGCCAGGAGTGCCACTGTGTGACAGACATGGCGCATTACAAGACTCCATTATTATTATTATTATTACGTGTATATATATTATAGTTCTTCAATGTAAAAAAAAAAAAAAAAAAAATCACTGATATGGACGTGGAAAATATCTCGCCAGTTGTCAGGCTATATGCTGAAAACATATGGATATACTAGTGGCCAATTCATATTCAAGATGATCTATATTCAGGTGTAGACTGCATTCAGGAATTGTCAAGACATGTCAAAAACTTCAAAGTCCTATCAAATTGTGATGAATCATACTTTGTTGCCTTTATGCGGTTAATTCTATTATTTATCGATCAGCACATTTTGGTTATTTCTGTAGTCATATATGTTCTCAGTATTGTAGAGAAGAAAAGAAGATGACAAAAAATAATGCGACATTTATTCGCCACATGATACGTGTTATCGAGACCCTGTTTGAATGGAAGACGCTGCGGGTCAACTGAGTTCACGTGGAAGAGGTCAGAGGTTAAATCTCATAATCGCCGCAATGTGTGGTAACTGTCTCGGACGTACGTGATTGATGAGGCTTGTGCTCACACGCGACAAACAACTTGGAAAGATATTCTACCATCGAAAGGGGTTCTGATTCACTAATTATCTCGAGGCATCTTCATCGAATAGTTAAGAACTATCTCTTCACATTATTACTATACAAAAAAGAGTTGGGGACTCGATCAAGCAATTCCCAGATAGTTTTGGGGGATAAGTTATCATTCCGATTCCCTCACTCTTCAGTGCACTGAACATTTTCTTCAGTATGAACATTAATTTGATCTGTGACTCGTGCGTCGCAGATCTAGAAATTCATCCTTGTCCTACTCGCGATTTCAATGATTTTTTTTTATTCAATTCACTCTGGACATCGGAAAGTACACATCGTCATATCTCGCTAGCTTGCCTATAGTCAACAGCTGAATAAGAAGATTACAACAATTCATGATGTCACAATGTGACAACGACGTAATGAAATACAAGAGAATTCCACAAAATTTATTTATTTTATAATGAAAAGTACACATTCCTTCCACTGGTTACCGGTATATTATGTTGAGGTAATGCCATTCCCTGCTTACTTAAAGAGGTAAGCCCAGTGCTCTGTCATTATGCTAGAAAATAAAAATAAAAATTGGCTTCTTTTAATACCTTCTTTATATCACTGTCCTACTGTGGCATCACGAAATTTGTATTCATCTTATCCAGCGTTGGCGGTACCGAATCTTTATACATCTATACTTATCGAAAGATTTATCAGATTTTCCTCAAACTTCAGTGATTTGTTCTCCATCTATTTCTGCATTAACTCAGTCCATTATATAAATTATTTAGGCTAAATTTCCATATAATCACATCCGTTGATTAGGCAAGCTTGCGTGCTACGACGATGTGTAATTTAAAACATTCCGAGTGGGCTGAGTGAAGATTCATTTAAAACTCGAGTAGAGTACTTGTATTTCTGTAGCCACATAATCCACAGAGGTACATTTCGGTTTCATTTCCCTTTAACACAGTCATGAACACATGCGATTGTCTACTCCATCAGGGCCCAATTTCATTAAAAAAAAAAACGAAAAAAAAACCAGTTGATATGATAGCAAGTCTTGCTGGCATGGCAGTTGCCATGGTAACGACAAGAATCTAGCTGACTGACTGGCTATTGCTATGGGAAGTCGCCATTCCAGCAAGAGTTGCTATCCTACCAGCTTTTATAAAATGGGGCCCTGATGTTATTTTATACATATTTATTTTCAATGGTGACTGAAAACGGGTAACTGTTACATTGTCTCACCTCACAATCTCCCCTGTTTCTGTGTACATCTGCGAAGACACACATACACCTTGCCTGGGCCAGATGGTCGTGTTGCTGTAGCGACAGCTTCATGGCCTCCTGCAGACGACAGAAATAGCGGGAGAAAGGAAGCAGGAAAAAAAGTTTTATTAGTAAACATCAAAATAGCTATAGGCCCTACATTGTATGGGCTTAGTTACGTCGAGGCAGGGACGTCTCACCTCCCTGGCTGAGGCGCTCTTACAGTTTCTCTCAAAGGCTGCAATACCATCACACCAGCAACCACTTGCATGTAAGGGTTGCTGGTTTAGTTGTACCGCATATCTAAGTCGCAGTTATTGCATGTTACAGTGAAAACGAGTATCTACGATGGGGTATGCTTGCAAAGTGGACTATATGCTGAAGCAACGTTGGACAGTTTCCCATTCCCAAAGAGGTAATTGTGTTGAAATGATTTGCATCGCCTACTAATGTAACAAATACACTCGATGAATATAAATTGTGAATATAAATGACCCCCCCCCCCACACACACACACATACACACAACTCTGCCATCACAATTATTCGATTCTTTTTGACATTTGCACCACATCACAACAGCAGGCATGCCATGAGAATTGTGTTGATCAGTGCATGGACCCTGATCAGTGTAATCATGAATGAGTTGCCATTATAGTGTTTAAAGCACACAGTCTTGCAGAAATCGTAAGTGTTCCTGCGCTGTGTTTCAAGTTGGAATACGATTCGACTGATCTGGTTTGCTGGTCTTTTCGTGAAACTTCCGGACGAATTTTAATAAAAATAAGCACAAAAAGAAGTCGAAGAAAACCCTACATCCTATAGTGGCCCGTTGGTGAGTTTGTTCGAGGGGTCATGGTAGGATAAGAAATTAGGCCTATACCTTAAAAACACTTTCACTGCTCCACAGCAAGAACTGAGTCAATTCCATGGTTACATATTCACATGCCTGTCTTCAAAGGGGTTGCTCAGGGCGTAAACGGGCGTGGTTGTTAACCGGTGAAACCAAGGGGGTACTAGTAACTCCTTGGCGAAACACAAAAGAAGTCAATTATTTTCTTGCTGGAAGAGAGTGCGTGACCCCTCGAGTCAAACGTCTTGTCAAAATTCCCAACAACAACACGACTGCATTGTTAGCAATCGTCAACATCAGTCTCCCCCTTCTCTCTTATTTCTCTCTTTTTCCTCTCAGCTGTTTTTTTTTTTCCTTCGGTTTCCTCACTTCTTTTTTATTTCGAAAGGAACTGTGTATGAAGATGTTATGGCTCTGAGGAAAAGGCGGAAACAAACCACAGCAAAATCCCTTTGTTCGCTTCTGTGTTTTGAAATGAAACGAAATGATTTGCGGATTAATCTGTGAGGTGGTGGTGCCGCCTCTTGAAAGGTGAACAAGGCGAGGGTCAACCGATGTCACCAGCCATCACAAAATGTTAACCATAAGAATCACATGTAGTTGAATGAATTCGACAGAAGCAAATTGTCATGTCTGCGTGAATACAGAAGAATCCCTAATAAAAGTCAAAATTTAAAGTCCTATGCCAGTCAAGTGTCAGAGAGCAGTCGTTGGATCCACTTGAAACGTCGTCACATGATAGGATGAACAATTTACGCATGCGTTGGAATGTCAGTTTCCTCTCAACACCTCAGCCCGGCCATCAACTTCACCCTGACCGCTGAGTGGGGTCATGCCCTCTGACATTGACCTGTGACCTGCGACCTACTGTTCCCACTCAGAAATATCCCGTAGGTTAGAGAAGACCATATGCAACCTGAAATGGAGTAAAAACTAAACAGAATCATACAGTAGCGTCTGGAAATAAACATGAAAGACGACAGAGAAGGGGAGGGTGGGGGGGGGGGGGGGGGTGGGTGGGTGATGTATTTTGTAGGCAGACGTAAGTCGTCACAAGTCTGCGCACAACAGTGCCATACTTCTACAAGTACGAATCAATAATACGTCGAATTGAAACTGGTGGTAGATGGTCTTTCTCATATAAGCAGACATAGCAGTGATAACATTCTTGTTCATGATCACATACAACGATGACATTTTGATAGAATATTGGATGTGGTATACGGTGTCGTCCCAGGCATGTGTCTCTTGAGATTACACAGTGTCAAATTCACCGAATTCGTGCCAAGTTCGAGTAAACCGGGGTGGGTAACAGTAACTACCAGAGCTCACTGTGTCAGACTAGCAAGGACTGGTGCCACCTCCCTGCTCAAACGTTTCTTGAATGAAACAGTTGCTGAACATGGTCGCACACAAGCATACGGATAATTGTGCACATATAAATGCGCACATAAACACAAAAGCACACAAACACACACAAACACAAACTCACACGCAACACGCGAACACATGCATGAATACAATACACAGGTACAAACGCATACTGGGCAAATTGATCCCGAATCCTGGCCAAATCCCTTGCAAAATAGAAACCAAGCGAGATATCGTGAGTTGTTTTGGTGGACAAATGTTGGAATGTCCGCGAGGGATAACTACGTTTCTTTTCTTCTATTTTTCTTAGGTACTGGAAACGCTATCATCCTTCCTAATTTTCTTTCCCGAGACAATATTCTAAAAACGACGCGATCGGGAATTCGGTAGGGACAGAATATTTGTGCACTGTGCCAGGTTTTTTTAAGGGAAGTTCACCCCAAAAGAGAAACTCGCTTTGTGTAACGGCATTGAAAGATGATTTGCTTTGAAACAGATGAAACACACACAATATTTGCAAGACTCGTCATTACGAAAGAATGATTCGACAGTAGACAACTTTCTGACTGTGAATATACCAATCGGTCAAATTCTGTACACGAAGCAAGCAAGGAGGCATATATAGGCTAGGTGCGTGACACATCACTCACTTCAAGCAACTCTTTGCAGTGGTTACCGTAAGACACGATTTTATGTCATTAATAATCACATTATCATAACTTGCTGAATGCAGGCTTCCTTTTTGTCAAATACCGTGTGGGTCTTTCTCATTATATTCTCATCGAAATGAACTCTCTGCTTGGAGTTCATTCGAGAACACAGAAGTACACGTCAACTTTAAGAAATAACAGCAATTCTGATGTCTGCAATGATATAGTTATTAGGCCTATACAATTCATAGTATAGAATGCAAACAATGTGCTGGTATCATCTGTCACACGTATTTGACTGTGATATCGATAAATTCTGCAAAAGGAAAGAAATATCGCTGGTGATAAAATGCAGTAGATGGGAATATCGCTACATCTACGCCTCTTCCTCGTGCACTGAGAGTGTGTGGTCAACAAAACACTTGCCCTACATGCCCTATCGCTGACTTGCAAACGTGTGTCTGTCTTTGCACAAAGGCAATGATATCCAAGTACTATTAGTATCAAGTATTTCGACTGGAGATACATTGGAATGGAATCCGTCATATTTCATGCACCAACGTGCATAATCAAAGGACAACCAAAGTCTCATATGCAATACACAGGCACACAGACCAGACTCTCTACGTCGAGACTCAAGAGAAATGATATAGCAGCAATAACAACAACAGTAAAGAGTAAAATGCCGAGGAATTCAGCAGTGTCGTCAAGACTCTCTAAAGGCTATCCCTCTAGACAACTAGCAAATGTATTTATGGATTTCCGGCTTGCAGTGTTTTCCAACGTCTTCAGAAATTTGTCTCCACCAATAAATCAGGCACTTGGACTTATATGGGAAGGAATGATAAGGGAGTAAAGTTCGAGACCGCCTGACAACAGTCAGACCATAAAAAAAGATTTGAAGTCAGGAAATAACATATTCTCGTTGTCACACGTGATATCGTCAGGCAGGGGGTATGATTCTCTGACGACATGTACTATGTCATATACGACAAAGGATTTGTGCATGAGGTTGGGAGAGATATCCCTCCACTAACTATCATGATCTGTGCAATAATTCCTGCAGTCGAGAAATGGAGTTCGAAGATAAATCCGTCTAGGCTTGGACATGTTGGAAACTGGTATCCCATGGCTTGTCCCCTCTTTTTAGTATCGAAAAAGTGAAAAAGTAATGACATAACAAAGGAAGCACAGTGGTATAGTGGTGAAAACTCTGGGTCCCTAGAGTTCAAATCCTGACCGGAGCGGAATTTAGTATTTTACCTATATACTGTATACGATACCCCTCTCGACGCAGGTGAAAATAAGGGAAAACCTGTTACTGGTTTTATCTTCCCTCTGGAAGAGCACTGCTTGTAATTTAGACGATACCATGGGTAAATTACATCATGTATAATCTTTACAAGATGATGTTAATCAAACTGGCATCAATAATGTCATTATTACAAAATGTAGCAGTATAATTATGATTCACAATAACATTACCATCATCATCATCATCATCACCATCGTCTTCATCATCATCATCGTCATCTTCATCATCATCATCATCATCATCATCATCATCATCATCATCGTCATCTTCATCATCATCATCGTCATCTTCATCTTCATCTTCATCTTTATCATCATCATTATCACTATCACTATTTTTATTACTACAATGACCGAATACAATATTGACAAAAGGAGGACACCGATATGGGTTACAGTTCATTATTCCGAAGGTTCGTTAATCCGAAAATGAGACAAAGCTCGTTATTCCGAAGATTCGTTAATACGGACCCTCTTTCATTTTCGGACTAACGAACCTTCGGAATAATGAACCCTATTTTATTATCGGATTAACGAACCTCTAGGTATAGGGAATTTGTGTGTTTTGGATTAACGAACCTTCGGAATAACAAACCTTCGGAATAACGAATAGCAGCCCCGATATGTATTGCATGATTGATATTAAAGACGCGTGCAATATTCGGTCTTAACGAGATCAACACGTGGATGTGACATTCAATACCTGGGTTCCTATATGTCTGATGTTTCCATGATAATCTTGAGGGCACTTTTGAGAGGAAATTGGAGGAAATTCGAAGATATTTCTGCCTCATACTGTAAAACTGAATTCCTGTTAAATTGGGGATTCGACACATGCTGCTATTCCGATATAAACCGCCATCATGATAGTTTAGATAAATTTTGCGGAGAGTGAAGACATTTTGGCATCAGGTATAGCGAAAGAGAGAGCGAGAGACTTATATCATCTGCGCCTTGATGTCTCGTCAAGTGAAAACAGCAAATGAAGACAGAAACGATGCCTTTACAAACGGAAATATTAGATTTTCAGTGTAAATCACTAAGAAGACGCCACAATCATTGGAATGAAATCGATACAAATTAAAGGAAAAAGGATTGGTACCTCTCCGGCGACGAAACCAGGTGGCCATTTCACGAAAGATTCACCTAAATACTAAATGTCAAATGACGTGAGGGATGAACGCCACACAGCGATATCAGTATGAACTCAGCGAATCCCAGGAGGGACTCGCGCCTAGTACCTCCTTGGTGCATCTTAAGAAGACTAGAAAACACACCCTCATCCTAGCATTTGGATGTACGTGTATCTTTGACAGTCTCGTTAATCTGGGCAATGACCTCGGCGTTTGGCAATCTATTTCTCCTTAAAATGTAACGGGTTGAATTATCGCTGTGATGTTGCGTGAAAAGCAAGCCTCCAATGTGAGGGGAAAAAAAGAGTTGCAAAGGAAATACATGTTCCGTTCCGGCAAGTGGTCGACCGTTCTCACGGGTATCCCTTGGGTCGGGGATGATTGAATCAGAGATCATGACCTTTTCGACCTTTGACCTGCTCCCTAACAGCTGAATTGTTTGCAGGGAGGACACATGAGGAGCGTAAAAGCAAATTGGGGATGAGGGTTTGATAGGGGCGGAGAAAACCGGTAATGAAATTGGCCGTCCCCCAGTCCCTCGCCTCCGTTTACAAATTGCCGGGAACCGCAAACAAGCTTATTAAATGTCGATGGCGTTGAACTTACCTGAAAGAGTGTGTTGCAGTCTTATTGATACCAGTTGCTCAAGCTGTCATCACAAGCCAAATTCGTTTCAACCTTGGCTTCACACTTCGATTCCATCTTGAGAAAATAACACGGCGAACTGGGACCTGTATTTTTTCCTCGCAAAAGCGCACACAGTATTTCACGGGAGAAAGTTGATATCATCAGGGAGGTTGAAGAATTCAACCTCCCTGATAACATTTCGTTTTGCATTATTCCGCATCGCAATGCATCCGTCGGGTATTCCAGCAATCTTCCTGCGGATTGGCTTATCAAAAGTCATGTGACTTTCAGGCAAATCATCCCCACCTTTGTCAGAACAAACTTCATCAATCAATATTGTGTAATTATGGTTCATTATGGAATTCCTGCTGAATGTGATCTTTCGTTTATCATAGACAAGACGAAATGCAGATGAGAAGAATTTTGTTGCTAACGAAAAACCATAGTGATAATTATGACAATAACAACAACAACAATAATAATAATAATAATAATAATAATAATAATAAAGATATAATAATAATATAATTTCAATTACATTATCATTGTTATTATTGTAATTATTATTATTATTATTATTATTATTATTATTATTATTATTATTATTATTATTATTATTATTGTTATTATCATCATCATCTATCATCATCATCATCATCATCATCATCATCATCATCATCATCATCATCACCATTATCCTTAAACACAAGATTTCAAATGTAAAGTCAAATCATCTTATCGTGAGTTTCTATAGTTGTCTGGAACAAATTTAATGTTCTCGAGATTGGAAGAGCTGGTGGGATATTGACAGAAATGGAACTAAAACACTTTTTTTACAGAGTTTGCGATTATTTGGAGATAAAGGCCCGGTCCCACTGCACTTACGGATGCAAAGGGGGTGTAAAGCGTACAAAAAATCTTGCCATCCGTTGGAAAACGCTACGAATCCGCTGTGTACCCATCGCATACGTGTTTCATCCGCTCTATCCATCGAGCATCCGTCCACTGTGATTTCATCCGCGCAAAAAGTTTTAAGCTGCTTAAAACTTTTAGAACGGATGAACTTTCCGCTGTGTACGATGTAAATCCGCGACATACGAGCAACAAACGTTGTATGTCCGTGCGGCATCCCTTAAACGTCCGCTGCATCCTCTCTGCATCCTCTGGGCATCCTCGCAACTCACATCCGCTGCAGCTAAAAACGGAAAGAGGGAGGAAAGATATGGTACGTGGAACGTCTTTACATCGTTAATAGCACGTTAATAGAAAGGATGTAAGCGTATGCATCTCGTATATAAAGCATTTCGAAAGCATCCCCTCTGCATCCGCTCTGCATCCGCTCTGCATCCGCTCTGCATCCACTCTGCATCCGCTTTTTCTGCTATGCGTCCGTTTCGCAATTATCTCCGGTAACCCCTTCGGAGCTGTCATCCCCTTCCATCCGCTTTCATCCGCTAGGTTTCCGATGGACATCCGTTTAACATCCCCGCTACATACTACCCACGTCCGTTCTATTTCCGTTCTATTACCGCCAATTTTCGCCAATTTTGTCAATTTCTGGAGCGGATGAAAGCGGATGAAGCCATCCCCGAAATTTTGCTCGTCCGCTGTGTCCTTTCTGCATACGCTTTGTGTCCGTCGGCCAGTGGGACCGGGCCTTAAGAGTCATCTTTCTAAGCTTTGTGCAAGGGTCAGCCAACTCAACCAAATGCGCATGATTGAAACGAGTCATTCGCAGCAAGGAAAAGAAGCGACCGTTATCGTGAATGAGACACAACATTATAGCACGTACTGCTCATCGGCCTTACATCGGACAAAGCAGTCCAGTTCTGTTCCTATCCAGGCTGTCTACTCAGGTAAACTTGTGACGCGAACTGTTAATATCTAGATTAGATCTGAATTAGCCTATAAGCGTGAAGGCAGCAAAGGAGACGGGGAGGGGTGCAACAAGTGTGAGTTACGTCCATTTAGACCTAAGATGCAATTTCTGCGATCCTCCTGTCTCATTTTCTTTAAAAAAAGGACAAGAAAAAAGAAAAAAAGAATTTAATAAAAAATCTGGTAATCAACAAGTAATGTTGACATTGTCCTCAGTCAACTCTGGTCATTTGATAAAACGTATCTCTTCCGTGTCTCTGTCTGCGTGTTACTGACTCATACTTAATATTATTTCATACATACACACACACACACACACACACACACACACACACACACACACACACACACACACACACACACACACACATAAAAACATAAACAAACACCTTCTAAAGGATCCGGTGAAAAAGTTCACCCACTGCTCACTGAATAAGGAAGAGTGAGTGCATGAAAAGGCACGTGCTTCTGCCTGATCAAAAATCGTATACAAAGGAAGCCATCTGCGGGTAAAAATCGTTGCCGGATGGATAGAAGACCCATAAAATAACGCAATAGGAAGCATTTGTTTGAGGCTAGCAGGCTGACGACTTCCAAAGCGAATGTTTGATGACGATCCTTTCTTTCCGCAACAGTTCATTTGGGCTGTCTGCACGAATCGAACTTGATGGATGGGAAAATGAAGACCCGAGAATTCCGTTTGTCATGATAGTGCAATGCTGCGTCCCAAGGCGCTTGGCAAAGTTAGATCGAAGGGTGCATGATTACTAACAAAAAAAGAGAGAAAAAAGAAATCACTTACTCCAGAGATGAAGTGCAAAACTATTACTGGTCTATGGACAATTTGAAGCACATACATGTAGTCAATTTTCTATAATCACTAAGTGACAATGAAATGTCTTGCGTCATGCTCTGAGTAGCGTATATACAATATAGGGTCCTAGTGCTAGGATGGTTTGGTTATACGACGCTGTGTTTTGGTTGTACTGCTTCGTGGTGCAGCGGTTACCTACATTAGCTTTGGAGACAAGCGCTAATACACGCTGTACAGTTGGCCAATCTATCGAAATCAGCCCACTGCCTCGGCGCCATTCAGATCCCCTGTGGGAACATGGTCTGTTTGCTTCAAAGTTCAAGTTTACAGTCATCAAAGAGGAATTCTACCTTCTTACAATCATCTGCATCGCCGAAAACTTGCCAGAGTATCCTCGACTTATATTTACTTCTTGGTGCAACGTGCTCGTAACTGTTGGTGTATAATGCTGGACCGGAGGACTGAATTTTCAGGCTTTCTTTTACTCAGAGAAAACGTGTTAGCGTGTTAAGAGACGGCATTGTCTAGAAAAATATCGTATGGATGATTTGCAGAAAACCTTGAGTTAAAATAAAAAGGCTCAACGAGGAAAATGGGGAACTCGAAAATGGACCTGCCTTTGTGAAGACTAATAATGTCGCATTCATATCATAAACAGGAGAGCAGGAACGTCTAAATACTTCTAAAGCCTAGCGTGTCTAGTTACCCACTCAATGCAAGCAATCAAAAAAGTTCGTCATGCGAAATCGAGCGTGACCTCAACACGATGACAGCTTATTATAGGATCCCGAAGCGACCTGGAAGGAAGGGGTGGTGGGGGTTGGGGTCGGCAGTATATCTGTTTATTTCTGTAATTGTGATGAGGTGAAACAGAAGAATCAACACCATAACTCAGTATTGTCATAAACAAGATTTCTGCACGACTCATCAATTTTCTCTCTGCCCCACTTTCTCTTAGTTAAATATCTATCTATCTATCTGTCTGTCTATATCTATCTATCTATCTATCTATCTATCTATCTATCTATCTATCTATCTATCTATCTATCTATCTATCTTTCCATCTATCCATTTAACTATCTATCTTTTGATCTATCTATCCATCTATCTTATCTATCTATCTCTCTCTCCATCTATCCCCTCCCCCTATCTTATGTAGACAAATGTGAATATTTTACCGCTTCATTTCTAACATTTTATTGTGGCTGGACTCGTGTTCATTTCATATCTGTATACGAGTGTTTGGATACTTATATATTGGTTCGAAATGTTAACAGAAACAAATACACACATTCAACTTTAGTTTGGTTTAGTCCTCGACTTGAGGATAAATTATTGTTATTTTTTTTAGTGTCTTGTTCTATGCTATGATTGGTTGCGCCCTCAACCGCCTGACTACTTTTTTTTTCGGTTTGGAAAATGAATAGATCGAAAATGACAGACTTTGCGGTTGTTTTTATTCAGTTGCTGAAATCGCATTATCTAAAAAACGGACGTAGAAATCACCGAAATGCGATGACCACCTGACCACTTCATTACAAATATTCTCTGGAGACATTATTTTCTCGACTTGGCAAGCCTTGTCCCCTCATCGTCAATTCCCATTACTGGCCATCATTGGCTCATCCACACCTTTTTTCATATATATCTCACCTGTCCACTCCGGGGACAGTAATACAGATCAAGCGTCGATTCCTCTCTTTGCGCAGACAACCGTGACAGCGAATGGTAGCCTCGTATTCAGACAATGATGGAATAATCTCCGAGATACAGTATACGATTATTGTAATGGTCACAAGGCGCTGTCTGACAAGTAAGGTAAGTCAATGTTAGATTGATTTAATCACAATATTCTTTAGCCAACACTGAAATTTCTCGAATGAAAAGATAATATAAGCAGCTCTATACAAAAGAGCTAATTACAGCCCCTGAAGATGTAAAGTTGTGTTTGTGTTTCAATCATGCAACATATACATTATTTTTGTTATTTTGCTACATTTCTCAGGCCATTTTTTTTTTCAGTGAAATGCATTTACCCAAAAGCACGCACTGCATGTAAGAAGTTGGAGGGAATGTCTTCATCCGTGTAATGATAATTATCATGTCACTAGCATTACTTTATTGTTGACACTGTGGCATTATCATCATCATGCTTCGAAAAACACACACACACACAAAAAAAAAACATGGTTTATCAAATCTGTTCAAGCATGCTCTACTGGGGATGACCTGGCAGAGGTATGGAACGAAATTTGGACAGGGTGTCGTTTCAATATAATTTGTGCATATTAAATAACAGGTGGGAAGTTGAACGCAAGAAGCAGAATTAAATGAATCCATTGGGTCCATGGTGAATCTCATCAACGTAAGAAATTAAACGACACACAAAAATATGTTCTTTTCTCGTCCTTTCACAATAATTTTGATAGTGACCAACTTTCGTTGGTCACACAAGTTTTGTATTTTTCACGCAATCATATCTACGCATGGAGTCGCGAAGTGAATGCCAGGACCACTAGCCTAGGTTGGAAAAAAAAAGAAAGGAAGACAGAAAAAAAAACAACCAGCGTACCGATGTCCTCGGGGAGCGGCCAGGAGGTCAGAGGTCACGTTCATAATCTCGCCATGTCCTTCCGTCAAAGCGAGAATTCTAAGGAGAAAGAGCATTCCAAGTGGATGACACATCATGTTCACAAAATGGGCGCTCAGCGAGGTGTAGGCCCAGAGCGAGGCGGGATATGCCGACATACAAACAAACTTGAAAGATTTGGGCAGAATGGAGGCTGCAACAGGCATCGATACCAATGTAACCATGGCAACGAGTGATTTGATGCGTTCCGGGTTTCCGAGATTTGAACAAGTGAAAAAGTTAACAGGTGTCGTTGAGATTGGTTGAAATGAAGACAAAATGGAAATAAGACAACAAATGAAAGAAGCTATGAATAAAAGGATAAAAGAAGAATTCCTGTCAACGAGACAGACTGACAGCAGAAGACCGTTCTGGCACACACACAAACACACACAGACACAAACGTTCTGAATGGATTTTTCGTTGAAGATGAAGTTGCTCGTATAACACTTGCATAAAGGGAATATCAATCAAACAATTTACAGTAGAGCGGGATGAGAAACGGCTGAACGCTGACGTGTGATGAAAAGATGGAAAGGAGGAAGAGACGGAACGTGGCAATGTTTACGAAGAAAACGCAGGAGGAAGAGTAGACAAAGACGAAGAAAGGAAGAAGAGTATATAAGAGAAGGACTGTTTAGTGGAGAAAAAGAAGAACTCGAAAGAAACAAATAAGCTATCGGACAAGATGGGAATGTGATAAGATATAAAAGAAAAAAAAAAGAATTTGGAAGAATTAGTATCAACCAGAGAATGAGACGGAAAAGTTTATTGCCGTTAATGATAATGGCGATAACGAGGAAAAATATTATTGATGATTTGTTTGTGATGAAAGAAAACTGGGCTAGTGGCAACGAAGCAGAATTGTAAAGATGATTCTAAACAGGCCACCAACTCTGGGCATGGGGTATAGATGCTAATCGCTCTCCCGCCATGCTTGCCTCATGCTTTCAGTTTTGGGAGCTATGTATTAGGTAAAGGAGGGCTCCTTCAGAATTACCTCGGGTAACAAATTGCTCAATTGATGAAATTAAGTGGTGCGGCGGGACGTTAATATGATAACTCTTAATACGGAATCCATTTACAAAACCTAAAAGATAAGACGTGGAGAGCGCGGCATTCAGTGCAAAATCGACGACACACATAAAGTTTAAATGGCTTTGTGCCGGGTGAGCACGTGCACAAGTTTTATTGTGTTATTTTGTAAATGGCAGCAATGCAATGGGACCAAAAGATATGTGGTGATACTACAAATTGCCAAGGGAAACTATTTGTCGAGGTCTCTTTCCACATATCAAAGAACCTCGCCGATAACAAGAGAAATATACTTATATTTCTCTGCATCAAAACGCACCTAATTTCCCCTATTGGATTATAGAATAGATATTTCTCAGCTAAATGCGTTGAGACGCCTACGGCAGATTTTGACAAAAAAACCCGAGAGAACTTAACTGCTCTATTATTGATACCTTTTCTTTCGATTGAGGGGTTGGTGGCTATATTTAAATTAAAAAATGGGGGTTTAACGAGTCCATTAAAGTGCAATTCCACATAACGTCTAAGTTGACTTAAATGATTTGAGAACACTACAACAGAATGGTGTAAAATTTCCTCTCGAAGTTAGACTTTTGGTAAGAAAGTTGTGGAATTAAACATCCATATTAATGAGATATGCTCTATCAAAGAAAATTCACGGGAGAATCTTAAAGAACATAACTCGACAGCTCAGTGAATTTACGAACAACGCATAAGGAAACCACTCTGCAACATCAGCAAGAGATGAGATTGTGTATTTTGTTCGCTTTTTCAGTGTAATTCGTGTGTGTGTATGTGTGTGTGTGTGTGTGTGTGTGTGTGTACGCGCGCGCATGTGTATGTATGCCATAATATATGTGCATATGTGTGCTTATTTTTCAATTTTAATTCTGTGACGGACTAAAATTTGTCTGCATCAAATAACAATTATTTTCGGCTACAAACGGTGCAATATTTGTTTTACGTCAATCATTTCAAAATCATAATCAGACATGATCAAGTATGCTCTACATATTTGTGTGCATACGTGCAGTGAATACCAGTGATCACAGACATATACAGACATTTGTTCCTTTAAATGATGACAGAAAAGGATCAAATGTCTCTCTCTCGAATGCCCTCTCTCGTATTGCGTTTGGAACTGCGGTACCTAGACGCCAGGCTGAACTCTGCCGACACGGCCCATCTACGCCAGCGCCACGCTGGGTGTCAAATTATGCTGCGTGGACCGTGAAACAAACGGTGCCTGCTATTCAGAACGCGGGAGAACACGCGTTCGTCAGCAACCAGGGCACACCATCTATCGGTCCCCAGTACTATGTGCTCGAGTACAGGTGAGAGGAGGGAGCAAAAAAAAAGTGCAATTTAACTCGCGATGTAGCATCCCTCCCTCACTCAGAGATCTGTCTAATCCGAGGAACATTCTGGCGATGTTGGGTAGACATCATTGACTGGATGAGTCATACCTAGTTGATACGGAGCTAGACAGATCCCAAATGCAGAAGCAATAATGAAAGAATTGTAAACTGAAATCCACTTGACATTTATACGAACATTTATTTGCGGTGATTGCTGACGTTTTTTTTTTTTTTTATTGGAAGCGGGTAACAAAGTCGAGCTGACGTAATCACGATCAAAGATGGACACCGCGTGACGTCCTCACTCGTAATCGTTGGAGCAGGGGTTAGAGCTACCTGGCCCTGTGCTCCCTGTGTCGCAAAATTAAAGGCTACCAGGAATTTTGAACACTAGGTGAGTAAGCAGAACGGGTTTGATACGATCATGGAGCCACAATGTGTTACAGCTCTACGTTGCGATCTACTCCCGATACGGAGGGTGTGGTCATTAATTGAGGTAGAGAATCGCAACCACTGGAAGACATATGGCGAAGTTAACTCTTCCCTGAATATATCTTTCGCAGAGTCGCAAAATTAAAAGGCTTGCCGGGGTTTTGAACAATATACGAGTAAGCAAAACGGGTCTGATATGATCATGGAGCTAAAAAGTGCTGCAGCTCCATGTTACGATCTACTCCCGATACGGAGGGTGTGGTCATTTCAGGTAGAGAAGCACAACCACTTGAAGGAAGACATACGGTGGATTTGACCCTTCACCTTTCTTTCATCCCTGAAGATATCTTTCGCAGAGTCGCAAAATTAAAAGGCTACCCGGGGTTTTGAACAGTATGCGAGCAAGCAGAACGGGTTTGATGCGATCATGGAGTTACAAAGTGCTGCAGTTCCATGTTACGATCTACTCCCGATACAATGGGTGTGGTCACTTGAGGCGTAGAGAAGCACAACCACTGGAAGACATACGATGGATTTAACCCTTTACCTTTCATCCCTGAAGATATCTTTCGTACACACTAAAAACTAGCGGTACATTTGGGGTAGGCGTTTCTGCCTGTGTGCCAGTATCGGGCTTGTGAGCAAGTAAGTTCGTCTAGGAGTACTCGTTGGTGCGGGAACGGGTAGGCATCCTTGAGCGTAGGTCTTCCTACTTGTCGTTACCCTAAATAGTCTTGTAACAAAGACCAATTATGCATGTACATGTTACATTACATCTTGGAAGACTTGGTAGTGGATACAAAGGTTATTTCAAAGAACACATTTTACATATCTTGGTATACATAAAACTTGCAAGTACATGTTTTAAGACAAAGTGTCAATACACCTGTAATCTTGGAACTGTTTTTCGGAGGCTTTACGATTATTAAATTCACGTTCTGATAACGAGAATACCTACCGCCAAACTGGTTGACCAATAAGCGAAAAGAAAGAAATCAATTCCTGCGATTATCAAACACCAGTGTAATTTTCTGAATGATATACCCAATTAATGGATGAAATCACATAAAAAAATTAATACAAATGTTTACAAAATATTCATAATGATGTATTTACTTAAAAATTTACGTATGATTATTTTAGTTATTCTTTTTTTTCCTCATCTGTACAACTAGCCAAATTGGCCACTCATTCAAATGTCTGGAGCGGCGACGACGTACGTGTCGCCGAGCGGTAGATTTTCACGCAGGATGATCGCGCTGCATACAGCTTACACGTAACCGAATGTAACCGAGCAACTTTTGTATTGATCCAAAATGTGTCGATCATCAAGTGTATCAAGCTGACTAGCAAGATTAAACATTTATTATCGCACTTCAGCTGGTAAAAAACGTGCAACTGTAAGGATCTTCAATTCAAGCACGCAGTCGACAGAAGGCCATTAACTGATGCACAACTTCGGCACTAGACCAGACGTGTTGACCACTTCTCGTAATGTCACGGTGAGTGAGTGTTGCTGTATGATCCATGACGGATCACAACTGACTTAGAGTCTGTCTGAGGATCTAAAAACATTGTTAGCTAGAATGTTCTTAGTGTATAGTGTGTAGACCACTAACAGTTCTAAGGCCTGTTTGTCGAAATGTTGTTTATACTAAGTCCCAACAATAACACTACTACAGCCAAACTATACAGGTCAGGTCAGAGGGAGTGCACTGCACTGTACTGTATTGTATAGTGTCTGACTATGTGACAGTACACCATCATCGAGACAATTGTGCATGCCACAAAGCAGTTACTAAGTTAGGTTAGTGAGTTACCGGTACTATGATAATGGTACCACTACCACAGCTTGAAAATTATGCCAGTTGACATCTTAACAGTTTTTTGTTTTGTTTTGTTAGATTAGTATAGAATCTGATGTCAGAACAAAGACAACTAGAGAAACATGACTAACCTAGTATTAATTTATGTTGATCTCAATTGACAATTCACAGCATCAATCCTTGATCTTTCTTGAAGTACAATGTATGTCTAATCCTATGTAGCGGCTGCACACAGCTAGACTTGGCTGGGCTGCTATAATACTAGTAAATGTATCGGTGAGGTAGAGTACAGTCCTGTCGCTGTAGTCTACACAACGCCATGCCTTGCCTGGCGTCTGGTTGGGTTAGGGTTGTGCTAACTGCCACCGGCAGCCCCATACGCATAGCGTAATGGGGCTGCGGACTGTGGCATTCAGGATCATGACAGGGTAGTTCCAGTAATATTTATGAACCTATTGTTGATGTCACTTGCAATATTCATCAGTGCATTCCTACCTTCGCAAACTTTTATTCTTATTGGAAGCAGTTGTGACCCGAACATTTTCCCTTTCTGAATTTACAAGGCAATAAACACTTACATGTACAAGAAACTGATGTAAGACCTAAACCTCTTATTATAATGCTACCAGTTACACATTTCTTTTTGTTGTTGTTGTTATTTAGACAAGCAGCTAAATGCAGCTGTTCCACTACCGAGCTGTGGATAACTTTATGTCACATGTGAATGGATGTGACAAAGGTGAGGAGTACATCTGTTCTAAACATCTGGAAGTCAGTGGAGAGCAAAGATTATTCAAGAACTCTTCAAGGACGTTATCAAGCATACTTGGTAATGGTAAGTCTTTTAATGACACATAAGTACTGTAGTTAAAACGAGAAAGAACCATGCAGAGCACAATACTACATGATGTACACGTAGTTACATGAGTTCAGCCCTGGGTCTTACTATCATTTGATAAATTGTGACTTGTAACACCAGAAGATGCATGTCCATTTTTGGGTAGGGCCTATACTTATCAGCACTATTGATTGTGTGGCAGTGGCATGATGGCCCCATGACTGCTGGATGTAGCATCAGTTAACAAGTGGCAAGATACATGTATGTGTGGTCCATGATAGGCTGTGAATTACTATAAATTCTTATACCTTTGCAGAAAGAATGACTTTGCAAGTATTGTAAATTGTGATTTTCCTATTAGATTATATGTAGGACGTAAATGACATGATTGTAATTCCTATGAATAATCAATCAGATAAATTGACCAATTCCTTTATCTCAAATGAGGTAAACTGTCCCCTTTTTTTCCTGTTTTCTTTTTCTCTGTCCATAGATTCACACTTGGGTTCTCTTCACCCTTACAATACTCTGAAGCTGCAAGGACTCTCATCAAAAGGGCCCCCATCTTGGAAGACCCTGGCTGTAATACCACAGGTTTGTGTAAAGTGAAATATGATTTGAAAGGGAATGAGTCCATATTTGATTAGATATTTTGTCACAAAATAAGAAGAGCCTTTGTACATTCCAAATGTTTTGTGGAAAGTAAATGTTTATAAAGTTGTAAGTTAACTATTTGCCCCCCCCCAAAAAAAAAAAAACAAAGGTGGTTGATAGTTATTATTGAAGCAAATGTGATAAGTTTTGCAGTTATGCTGCTTCTTCTTTTTTCACATCAACTTTGAGCATAGATAATACATGTAGTAACATTTTCAATGTAAACCAGGGTTTGAAACTAACTGATAATTTGAATGTTGCACTTTTGATTGCAGTTAATAAAATGTGAATAAAAGTTTGTTTGTTGTTATTAACAAATTTGTTGTGAATTCATTCCTCACTATTTGTCCAGGAACCTGCGGGACCACATCCAACGATAGGGACTTTTCGACTTCCCCTCCTGAATGTCGACGTCGAAGTAATGACGTCGTTTTAAGGAACTGTGCATACTCCATGTTCTCCAGTACATCCCAACGCCTGAATCGCAAACGCGTCTGCCAAGGATCTCATGGCCACCTATATTCAGAACACGAGCGATGTCATCACTTAGTGCAACCACTCGCCAGCCTGTTGGAGGGAAGGGAGCCATGACGTCGTAGCAGTACGTAGTGAACGACGTGCACTGAAAATCAAAATGGGCAATATCATCCCAGATGTGACAAACGAACTGTAGCAATCTGGAACCACTCTTGTACAAGAAAGATGGCCATGTCCACACAATCAGAAAGTCCCTATTAGTAATATGTGGGATTCCTTTTGCACCAGATGGCCTTCTCGTGGAGGTGGAAGGAACAGTT
Source organism: Diadema setosum (assembly GCA_033980235.1). NCBI lineage: Eukaryota > Metazoa > Echinodermata > Echinoidea > Diadematoida > Diadematidae > Diadema > Diadema setosum. Next base: position 30,963,240 of record CM067061.1, on the reverse strand, counting down.
CTCGCATCTGCACCTGCACCAACATTTCTGCAGGGGTTGCTTCAACTTCGGCTGTGTAGTGCACATTTGGGCTGGAATATCCCAACACGAAGAGTGCACCAATATTTCATCCAACCCTGTCTCACAAGATTAGGATATATTACAAGTAATTACCATTCAAGGTACAGAGATTGATCAACTTAAATATCCCAGTAGATTCAGGTCGATTCTGGAAATTGCTTTGAATATTTCCAGCAATTCGTTCTTTAAGATAGGAAAGTTGATTAACGTTATATCCCAATAAATTCATGGTGGTTTTACTTCTTCTGGCCCATTGATAGGACAGAAACCTTTTACCTCAGCTGAATTTAGGCAACAAATTCTCATTTGGAGCTTTAATGTCTCAAGTATGTTAACTTGAATTTAAAAGAATATCCTTAAATACAATTCTTGTTTTGCTGCTTACAATGATTATATGTCTCTGGCCTCTTAACACTGAGGTTAAAGTGTGATTTCCATCACAGTTATGAGCAAGGAAATCTTTTCATGTTGCTTGAATTCATTGCAAATCATAGTAAAGGTTGCCTTCCCCGTTTGAGGTACTCTATGTACACATGCACCAGATGCAGTATCAATTGAAAAATCTGTTATAAAATGTGTTTGTAGTGTACATATTCTTTGCAGGTGGAGCCTACTAACTTGATACAGGAATATTGGCAACTGAAGCAGTTCACCAAAATGATACTTACTAATCCCAAGTGCTGACCATACAAATATAGGTTGACTGCAGTGTATATTTTTACAGCCAAAGGAGAGTCAAGAATTTCTAAAGGTTCAGATGGTAGTGGAAAACTAAATCACTCTTGAGGTTTTTACATTGCGAGTAACAGGGTGAGGATTTGGTCACTTTGAATTATATACCTGCCCTCTCTTTACTTATATTGAAGTTAAATCTCCAAGCTCACACAAAAGCAAAACACAAACTTCCACATAGCTTCTATGTACAATAGGATCTTACGTGTTTCCCAGTAATCTACATCAAAGACACTTTTCTGATAAAATACATGAGCATGAGCTTTACTTTCATGAAGATTCCTGTCATTGCCACTGCCGTTTCTAAATCTATATTTTCTTATTTAGAATGAATATGAAGTGCAATCAACCTTGCTTAAGTTGACCTTGCATAGATCTAGCGATATTCAGTTAAGTTATTTATTTCCTTGAGAGCATTCATTACATTTGAGCAGTGTGTTGTAGTATGTTCGAACAGATTGATATACATACAGTAGTACCTGCGGTGTACGAGACATGAGCAGACATTTGAATGGTTTGCATGACATGGCTGCACACTAACCCATCTTTTCTTTTTCTTTTTTATTTAATGGCCATACCCATCTGTTTGACCAGTAGGTACCCCGTTTGTCCATATTTAATGGTCCGTTCCTGAACAGTTGCTGGTCCAACGGTGATTTTCACTGGTCCTGGACTGTTTTACCAGTGCCAGTGGGCAGTGTTGTGCAAAGTGAGATTACCTCAACAGATGGGAGAACTGTAAGGAGATTGCCATTAGATTTAGCCTGATGGTCAAAACTTACTTATGTGATCCTCATCCAAAAGTTACTCTTCAGTGGTGAACTGATAGAGAAGACCATGTTACCCATTGAGGACAGTTTGATTTTGCTACAACACACATTTCCCATAGACATTTGCCTCAGTATACTCATGACTTTTCAGCGGGTTCACACATCTTCATTTTTTTTTAATTATTATTATTTTTTTTTTTTTTTTTTTTGGGGGGGGGGGGGGGGGGGGTCATGACTTCTCTCCAGTCGGATATAAAGCTGTATTTACGCAGCGTGCAAAACAAGCACTCACTACATGGATTTGATACTACATTATGATATGACCAGTGTGCTGTTACATAATGAAGATAATCTCTTTCACTAAATGCACAAGTATATAAAATTGTGTTCTATAGGAAGAAATATCGTACTTTAAAATATAATTGATGGTGACAAACAGTGCGATAATAATACATGTACATGCAGTACGTCTACTACCGCCATCCAATTCATATCTGTGGCCTACCCATTTCTTAATGGTGCATAATCTGTTTACTTTTTTTCTGAGATACAAATGTGTTTCTTGTGTGAAGAGCAAGGGGTATCACTTTGGTTTAATCAAAACTCACTGTACATTGTCTTATAATGCGTCAAGTTGAATGTAGTTTTCTTCGTGACAGAGTAAGAGGAATTTTGATAAGCACAGGTAGACAGACATTTACAGTGTATTGACAGTAGGTATCTATTACTGCAAAGAAGTGGATATACACATGGGACACAAAATCTGTTCATGTGCATTATGAAAGCAAAGAACTTTCCTTGATCCCAAAATACCTGCTTTCTTAGACTATAAGAAGCTCTCTTAGCTATTATCCAATTAAAATTAGTTCAAGGAAAGTAAACACTCAACACATTTGTGACACTTGTAACATTTTTCATTTTACTATTTTGCCACTTATGTGAAACTGTCGTCACACATCAAGACATAACATAGACCTATTGGGAGAAGCGTGCATTATGGTGGATGTATACCACTTACCATAACAATATTTCTAGTTTTACAGGTATTCCATTTCTCTTGAAATTCAAAGGTAAAGGATTAGAAAGGCCATTTCAAAAACAAAACCCTTCTTAATTCAGAGCAATTCTGATATACTTGTTTCATTTTGCCCTTTTGATGCCAAATTTCCTTCCATATTTACCTATAAGTGCCACAGTGTTTTTCTGTCAAAGATTTTACCTTTGATTTAAAGATTATGAACAGCTGTTTCTATAATTTAACTGAAGTGATTTACAAACAAATTAAATCAAGTGATATTTCATTTGATATGATTGTGTAGGATGTTAAATGTGTGGACAAGTGAAAGATGTTCTTCAAGCCAACTTATGATTTCATGAGAAATTATGGAAATGTGAATTTTGAGCATGTATGGATTTCATGGCTGTGTAATCTCAATATCTGAGTGTATATTATGACATATTTCTTTGTTGTGCAATTGTTATGTATTCCTGTAGGTACCTACACTGTTGTACATTGTGCCAAAGATAAGCAGTCTCAACTACATGTACTGCATAAGCTGTTCGTCTTTGCGTACATAAATATTTTTGTGAATGAGAAGGTCACAGGAATTGTCACAAGATCTTATTTTCGTGAATTGACACTGAGACCATCTTAAATGCACTAAATATTATACCCCAGTAGCGCTTGGTGAGAATTTTGCCTGGTAAATTTGCCAACCAAAAATGATTCACAAATTCACAAAAATGGCAACTTATTTGGTACAGTGCACTACTACATCGTGTACAAGTATATTTTTAAATGCAACAACCTTATTTGTATGTATAGCCCTCTGTGTTTGTAGTGCAATTTCAACACGTGGATGCTTTTGCTTTGTTATAAGTTTCCAGTAAATAAAGCGTATAATTTGTACATTGTATATCAAGGAAAAACACCTTAGCATGTCTTATACATACAGTTGTATGCTGTAAACTTACTCTCATAGATTGCATGCATGTGTTTGTGTGTGTGTCATATTGTTTACTTAGGCAGTCACCAAAAATAGGAGTACAAATATGTACCCCTAGTGGTACATATGCTTGTCCCTATACAAGGAACCCTAGAAGTACTCATCTGTACCCCATACAGGGGTACTTATATGTACCCCATACAGAGGAACATATAAGTACCACGTACGGGAACATATTACTACCTATGATGATACAAATGAGTACCCTTAAACATACAAATAAGTACTCCATAGGGTACATATCTGTATCCCAGGTAGGGGTACTTATATGTACCCCTGTATGGGGTACATATAAGTGCCGCTAGGGTTCCTTGTATAGGGACAAGCATCTGTACCTCTAGGGGTACATATTTGCTCTCCTATTTTTTAGTGTGTAGAGTGGCAAAATTAAAAGGCTACCCGGGGTTTTGAACAGTATGCAAGTAAGCAAAATGGGTTACGATCATGGAGCTAGCTGTGCTGCAGCTCCATGTTACGATCTACCTCCGATACGGAGGGTGTGGTCACTAGAGATAGAGAAGCACAAGCAATTAAAAACATACGGTGGATTTGACTCTTCCACACCTTCCTCTCATCCCTGTAGATATATTTCGCAGAGTCACAAAGGAAGTTCTTTCGTGAATTATATCAATGACACTATGCTGTCGTCAGTGACAACAAGTTTGGATTCAAGTCTCAATTTTTGGGCCACTGGAAGAAAAAAAAAACCCGGTGATTCCGTTGATACCGATCAGTATTCATAATTACAGGACAAGCTGGCACCCCCCCCCCCCCCCTCGCTGAATGTTCAGATGGTAGAATATATCATAATTTGTAAAGAATCATTGGTTGAGAGGAGGGGGAGAAGGAGGAGCGGGGTCTAGTTGCAGATGAAAATCGTCACCGGAAATTACTAATATTTTGCCACTTTGATCATAGTAATTACGAAAGAAGTGGAAACATCAACATAACAAGTACAGGTGAGCGAAACCGCTGGGAAGTATTGGGCCCACAAATTCGCTTTCATGTCACGCAGTTTTTATGAAAGGAGCAAGAAATAACAAGCAGACTGGACATGAAAACCACGACAGAACAAAAATTATGACAATCCTACACCGACATGAATATGCCACCGAACTATGAACACCGAACTATAATCGCACTCGTAATAAGTACATCCGCATATCAATGTCATGTTGTTGGTAGCCTACTAAGAAGACGTTGTTATTTTGTATTATCGGAGGTCGTAGCTAGTCTACATGATGCAAACTGACATGATCTACTCATCGGGATCATATTTAACTAAGTTTATCTCAGCGAGGGCTTGTGGTTTAGTGGTTAAAGCAGTAAACTCTCAAACGGGAGATCCAAGTTGCAAATCCTATCCTCCACGTTCATGTGACCAGGGACAAGTTTATCCATGACGATATACGTCTTTAAGACCTAAGCAACGATGGGGTTCACTATAATGACAGGGCCCTTTGGAATATAATAATTATCTTCCAAGGCAGTTCCAGTGTTAGAAATTACTACTAACACAGAAAGGGCTGCCTTGAGTAAATAATACCTCTGATATGCCCATGTCGCTTTCAGTATTAACATTAAACTGGAGAAATACGCTCACAAAGACAAGTAACAGAGAAAATGATGGAGAAATTGATACAATAGATAGTTCATTTGATACTAACTGTCAGCTTGGTACGAGATCTGATGATAAAATGAAATCACTTGCATATTGTGAGGGATTCTACCTGTAGCTAACACAGGAGGAGGAATTTAGAATGAAATATTCAAGCTCATTTTCCGAATGATCAAGGGGGAATTCTTCAGCACGCACGCACGCACATAATGTGTCGTGTGGATGAGTATGGATGGTATCTTCTAAGGGGAAAAAATAGGGAAGCATCTGCGTAACTCCTCCAAGGCCACGCAAAATGGTGATTAATGTGCTTTCTGGCTCTTACGACAGGATTTTCTTACGCGACAGAATCTCCCTTAAATGCCACGCGAATCCATTTTCATTACGCGTAATTGGCGTTGGCTTACCGTAATAGCGTAGCGGCATTACTTACACAAAATTTAATATGCAGGACCACGTAACGCACTATCTAACCGTTTTCGTGCATCGTGAAAAAATTCATAATTTTCCATAAAACAAACCACGGAAGAGCATGGGACACTCGTGGATAGCATCAAATATGGTATAACTTTGTCATAATCGTTATCATCATGGCGGGAGGGAGGGGAGAAGATAGTGATTCTGTCTTATCATTATCACAACTTTTTGCATAATACAATAGTAATCCACGGAACAGGTTATCTTTGTTGATCATATTGACCGTCTATTTTCTATTCAGTTGATCGATCAGTCCCCGTTCCAAGGTCGTAACATATAATGTACGTGAAGCACAGACAATATCTTCATCTGAATTACACCTCTTACACAAATCCAAAATGCCTACAATCCGTTTAAGTTTTTGTGATAATCCCATCAATACCACATAGGCCTACCCTTCATTGATTTTGATTTCGCACATAAAGTCTCTACGTTGAGTCTTGATCAGAGGATGGATCTACAATACGTATAGCTCCATGATCAGAGCAAGGAGGTAAAAGCTCAACTGCTGTAGTATACCTCCTTGATCAGAGTATGAAGCTACTCCATGATCAGAGAGACTTCAACACGACTATGAGAAATTGGGGAGTGTTCATAATATCATACGTTATTTGTGCATCGCTGCTTTGAATAGCTTGTAGGTGTGGCCATATTTGGGCACTTGTGTCTCAGCTGATATATCATTCTCTGAACGAGACGTAGGCTCTGATAAATACACATCCCCCAAACACACACACACACACACACACACACACACACACACACACACACAAACACAATATGCCTTGATAAGATAAACATTCCGCAATTATGTAGCACGGAAAGAAAAAGAGAGAAAGCAGCAACCATCTTGAATTGATCAGAAAGTCAGCCAGGGACTAACGCCCACCCGCCAAAACTCAAAGACACCATGTGGCGCCACTCGCGTGCCACCGACACTATCTAAAAACCGCAACTTTGGCAACGGATCGTGAATTCTTTGAGCCAAGTATAACGACATCACGTCCTAATACTCATGCATGCGCATCAAAGAATAAACAAATAAAAAAGAAATACGATATAGAAAAATAGAAAAGAAGGTTAACAAAAAAGTCGAAGTTCTAAATTCTCAGTTCTCTAAATACACCAATGTATATACACGTCATGGTTAAAACAAAACGAGTGAATGTGAAATTATCCTTATGGAATATGTAATTGCAAGAAACCAGCAAAGGCGTACAAATTTCCGAAAACGTACGGGTCAGGGGAGTGTCGGGCAACCACATAGGTATCACGGGACTCACATTAGGCCCTCATCATTCTGCCCCATGCTTACAAAGTATAAAAGACAATACAATCTGCAGGGGAAAAAGAATCATGCGGATTGTCAATAATAAGAATGTAAATGGATTAAGCTTTTTACACTTGTGTTTCTTAACCCCGGACTTTCTCTGACCCAGGACTATCGTTAGTCCCGTACCAATTTTTTCAGCTTTTTACACTCGCCAATTAGTCCCGTACTATCTCTTGTCCGGGGCTAAGGAGAAAACTGACCTTTTTACACTCGTATTTCTTAGCCCCGGACTTTCAAAACCACATGAATATTCATAATTACGCTGCGTACTGTACACGTACACGCACGCACCAGCAGCATTTGATTACCTCGTTTCTGATTGGTCAGTGAGGGTCGGACTTCGTCTCCGTCGCTTAGCCCAGGATTATTTTTTCGTTCTGTTTACACTCACTTGCTTGGCACCGCAATTGCGGTGCTAACCCCTGTTATTTTGCAGGGCCAGATAGTACCGTACTATCGGTGGGGCTAGCCCACTTTGGCAAAAACGAGTGTAAACAGAAAGTGGGCTAAGGATAGTCCCGTACCAACGGTGGGGCTAAGGCCCCCCCTTAGCCCCACCGTTGGTCCGGGGCTAAGCAAAATTTTACAAGTGTAAAAAGCCCTTAAGGGGGACGAAATACTTTGTACAGAATGCCGCAATCTTTACAAAGACTCTGACAGAACAGACGACGGAGAAAACGACGGTGAGCGCATGCGATGACGTGTACATTGGAAAAGGATCAGAGCTCGGGAAATTAAACGCAATCAGACAGTTGGAGCAAACTTTCCCGCGTAAACACAGGACGGGCGGGAAATTGGAGAATCGATCAGGACTCATCGGCAGGGATGCCCGGTGATTCAGAGTGTCAGCTTAATCAGGCGAGTAAGAAGGCAAATGGGGTAGATGAATCGTCCCGTAATTACTCGCCCCATCGAAATCCCATCGCCAACATGCAGACGATATTTTGGCGTGCCGAGAAGCTTGTCATCTCGTATCATGGCGACGGGCCACACAATGACACAAAACCAACACACGAGAAGAAAAGGATATAAAAAAAAGAATATCATACGCAAAATATGACGACGCCGTGATAACTCATTCAATTTCATTAAACGCACTTCACCCGGACAAACCGAAAACACGCAGTATTCACGGTTTTCACTTGACGGCGGGATAATCACATAACATCTGTCTGCATGCCTAAGTACAATTATGGCTTTATTTCTCCTAAATCATGTATAATTATATCTCAATCTACCATCCTCTAAATATCAGATCTTGCATTATAGGTAGTATGGCACCGTTGTAAATCAACGTTACCAAGACGCGGACGTGCCGTTAACAGCTCGAGGAAATGCAGATTTGTGATTATGGTGACGAGGAAAAACAAGATGGGCTATGAAAGCTGATTCTGTTTAGCAGATCTTGTTTTTGAGATGTTTATTCTTTATTCACTTCTGCGATATGCATTAGACTGGGATCTGACGCAGAACTGTTTTAGAGAGTTTCTTGTGGAGTGTGCCGTATTTACGAGAGTCTCATGAACAAAATAGACTAGATAGAGTTAGATGACGACAAGTTTTAATGAAAAAATATGGAACGATGTATAGAGATGATCTATTTGTGTGATTTTCAGAAAATGATCTGAAATGAAATCACGCAAAGTCCACTGATAATAATATGCATTTTTTTTTTCCTCAGGTGGAGTATATCTGCTGGGAGTTTACGAGATGTTCTTCAGCCCACCGTGTACAGTATATGAGTTTGCTATTGGGATTTGTTCACGGGTTTGTTCACGATTAAATTGGGTATGAGGTGCTGCATGTGTGGAGGGGACGGATTACATGATTTGGGTTAACGTTTAGGGTTAAGCAAGGAGGTACAAGCCTAGGAGGAGCCTACCTCTTTGGGTTAAGTAAATAACGTCTGCCAGCTCGCGCGAGTCTTGCGAGGAACCTTCTTCAGTAGCTACCATCGATTTTGCCGTTGCTAAGCAGTCGGTAGAAAAAAAGAGCAAGCAGCCCCATCCCATCGGATCCAATCCCATCCCCTCTTCCCTCCCCCCCCCCCCCCACCATCGGAAAAAAGAACAATTAATGAAACATGTAGTTATCTTGCGGACGTTAAGCAAACATGAATGCAATCTCTTCGTCGCCGGTTCTCCACTGATCATCGCACGCCTCTCTTGGTCCTACTCAAACTTTACCCCGCAACGCTGATGAATGGCGCGCTGATCTCACTGTCCACACATCCCTGTCTCCCAGCGTTGCCATGGTCACCGCACGTGGGACAGCATCTTCTTTATGTGCCTGGCAATAAACTCTTCCAGTTATTCTGGCCTAGATATCACAGCGCAATAGTGCGAAGAGGATTTTGTACATTGAGCAGTGCATAATCCAGGGTGGTTTAAAAACACATACAAACATACGATCACCTTGACCTGCTCATAACAAAGTTTTAACAGATTTGCATATTCTCGGAATTACTGGCCTTGTCGTGTGACGGCTGGGGATGAAAGGCTAAGCATGTACGGTATGGAAAATGGCTATTGACGGCTTCTTTTCGCAATAAAAGATAAGCGCAGCGCATAACCGTGAGCGGCTCGACATCAGACCTAGAATTTACGGTGATGCATGGCGCAATTTGTTTTGTTTGTCGTCCTAAAATAAAGCGCTACCGCACGAGGAGAAACGAGTCTCAAGACAGCGTTGTTTGCTCGCTTCATCATCCTCACCAGGCGCCCAATCGTGCCGGGAGCTTCGAGCTGCGAGAGAGCGGGGAGTCGGCACACTTCACGGAGATGAGAGATCTAAATGGGACCCACACATACTATTAAAGGTTAGGGAAAAATTAATGTGCACATGATTCGGATGAGTTTTCTAACCTCAGCATATAGTCTAGTCTTATCTAGAGACGGTGTGAGACGATAAGCATTCAAAAACTCTCTGCCGTGGTATACTGAGCAAGAATTGGCGAGCAGCACAGCATTCCGAGCGATATTAATTTCACAATATCTATCCAATATGACACATAGTCTAAAGCAACACTGGAGCCTCTGGAGAATGGAAGGTTTGTTGCGGTTACTTGACTTCCTTGTTATAAAGCTCCAAAATCATATCAAGTTCAAATATGACGCTCTGCCTACCAGTATCTTCACAGATCATGAAAATGTCCCAAAATCCACCATGATATAGTTCTCGTGGGCACTGGTTATGGGGAATCATCACTATGCAAACAAAACCTATATGTGGATCTCACAAAGATTAACGCTCGCTGAGAAGGGTAATCAGAATAAAGCATGTAATACACATAACTGGAACTGCTAGGGTCTAATTTCTAATCATGGGCTTCCTCCACCGAGCTGAGCTAAACATTGTACGCGACATAACAACTCCGTCGTCGTGTGTTGCTATTGGCTACTTTTTGAGGGAAGACTGAATTACTCAGACTCAGATAAGAGTACACAACATATGGGTGGCACATCTCATAAAATTATACAAACATCTCTTCCACTTCCAGCTAAGCCACATCACAACGATAACCCTTTCCTCCAGCTAAATCATTGATATTTTTTCAGTGTATTGTTGCTCTTAGCAAACGTTCGCCGTTCGGGGGATCTAACGTGTTGCTACCGACGAAATAATCCCAAACGACCAATATTTGTCTTCGGCTATTTTCTTCACCCGTTCCCAATCTTTCCCGGTTGACCTGGTCGACCTCATGTGACACGTGATACCGCTGAGGTCAGCTCAGGTCGAAGCTGCACAAGACGATAAATGCAGGGTCTTCCAAGCATCTCCGCGCAGCGCGGATGATGCGTTCCTCGTGTGTTGGCTCTCCTTGCCAAGTTTCGAATCAGATTTCTCCAGGAGTGGGATCGCGTTATGTCAAGGAAAAGATAAATCAAGGTTCAGGTATAACCATGCAATGTAAGGACTCAACTCTTCAAGTTCGGTGCGGGTTTGCATGCATGTTTGTTTGTTCCCCGCTTTTCTTTATGTTACAGGACACCTGATAACGACTATTTTGGGACTGATTCTTCCCCCTCACTGCTTTAACACCAACTTGACGTCTGTACTCTGACGCAGTATATCAAAGTTGACAAAAATGCGCCGAACTGCCAACGCTTATTACTCTTACCGAGATTCCGACAAAGTAGGCCTATATTTGTATAATTTAAACTGTCGCATTCGCATCTGGCACGAGTAAAGATAATGACTTGCATGTGTGTTTAAATCTCACTGTACATTGTATTTCATATGTTCAGCTTCACATGTTGGGAGCTCCGCCTATCAAGGGGAGCACTGTGTCGTGTTAGACATCCCACGCAACGAGGAAACTTTTTGAAAGCTCTGTCATACCATGGAGTTACTATAGAGAGTAGTAGCTCCATGGCCATACAAGGCCACTGTTAGTAATCTGCACAATTTGAAACACAAAACTGCTCCTCGATGGCCCATCACGTAACGCTTTGCTACGGGTCATGGGGATATCACGGTCCTAGCAGAATCAGCCTAGATGATGATAAACAGTTGTAAATACACTGTAACAAATTATGCGTATAGCTACCCCATTGTTTTGATTGCGCATCTGTGCTTTACGGGTACATGTAATATCTTTTGTTAGAGAGCATTTAAAGCAGGTTTTGAATACAATTAGGTTCCTACTCGCATCACCCCCCCCCCCCCCATTAAAAATGGTTAGAAGAATAAACATTAATAGAGTGATCAACTCCTGGTTATGATGAAGCTACTCTTATAACACAAAAGATCTCTTTATCCTCACAGATCATAAGACACCAATAAGCATCGAAGGGAAACAACGAAACGCAAAGAGAACTTCTATTCCTCAAAACTTAACATCTATAAATAAATTGAACTTCAACTTCATATTTCAGACGTACTATTTTGAGACTAAACATCATCCTCAGTCAAAAATGTCGGCGGGGGGGGGGGGAGTGAAAAAGCTTCAAAAAAAGAAAAATCCCAAAACAAGTTGCAAGCATCCGAGCAGACTGTTTAATATTTCCGTGCATGAGCATGGTGAAATTGGAAATAGGTCGTCAAAGACGGGGAATGCCTCGAGTAAATCAATAGGAGAAAATGTTCTGTACGGTACGATCAAAGAGCAGGTGCGTGCATTATGACATCATAGCATCTCTCTTGCATCAGGGAGGTGAGAGACTCACCTCCCTGCTCGCATGAATGACGTAAGGCCACTGCACCCCAATGCCGTCGCGGAGATGGATTATTTCCCTTACTACTCCCTGATGTCTAACTTTGCCCGATGTGGGGGAAACTGGATGAGCAGAATCAATAATGGAAGGTGATGCCGTCGACAAACACCTTACGCTGACTGGCGTGGACGATGGTGTTGGTGTCGGTGTTGATGGTGGTGGTTGTTGGTGGTGGCTGGGGTGGGGAAAGGGGTGGGGTGGGGTGAATACCTGTTTGAAGATCTGAATGAATAAGCTCAGTTGTCCCGACTCACATTAACCATGTACAGAAATATTCAACAGTGTCTAGACCCCCTGATAAATACATCATCTTCTTCACGTTTTGACTGAAAACTCATGCTAACGCACTTACTACTCGCAACGTAAGACGTTTAAAAGTACATCTAGTGGGAGTCAATCCTTTACGATCAGAATGAATCACCGAGGATGTTCTAACAAATACATCACGAAGAAGCGGTGATGATGAATGTACCACTCTTCCTCCGCGCAACGAAAAAGAAAAGCACATGTAGGCCCTGCTTAATGGTGGCTCGAATGCATCGCGGCAGACCTTTCCCTACCAGCCAGGAATGCATGGACGCAGTGCGCTTAACAAAAAGTACTATACCACAGCTGTCATCTACTTTACCTACCAGCAGCAGAATGTAGTTTTCTTCCTTTCTTTTCATGGAGATGGTCTCCTTCGCATCTCTCTTCTCCCTGGATTTTCCTTGCCCCTCTGCGACTTAATATTTATCCCTATTGTACACTCTCAAACGCCAACCTCAATCCATTTTGGTGGATAATAGCACCACCCTCAATCCCCGCTGGTGGGTAACACCACCACACCCTCTTGCTTCTTTCACCCCTCCTTTTCATCACCCCTCCAAACCCTTCCTTCCCTATTAACATTATGCACACCACTTACATGAAGAGACCACCACTTCTCGATACTTCTCCGCATCCCTTCCTCACCGTGATCTCTATCATCACACCTACCACCCGCATCACCATCCCTACCACAACTACCTCCTCCACCATCACCATCACCACTAACAGCAACAGCAACAGCAACTATCCTTTCTCCAAATAATATTCATCTCTCTGCCACTGTCCCTTTTAATAATTATGTTGTAGTTGTTACCCTAAAGGGATCGTATAGTTATGGTTGAGACCTAACTTCAGGTTTCTTATTTTTTGGTGAAATATTGAGAAACCTCTTATGAAATATGAAAGAGCATGTAATTTTAAGAGGGGTTCAACATCTATTTGATGAAAATTGTCTTTGAAATGGCTGAGATATATAAAAAACACAGCAATCCTAATAAAAGGTGGGACCAACCTTTTTATTAGGATCGCTTTGTTTTACTTTGTTTTTGGATGTCTCAGCAATCCCAAAAACGATTTTCATCTCATAAACGTTGAATTCCTCTTAGAATGGAATTCTCTGTATTATTTCAAAAGTGGTTTCTTGGAACCTCGCAGAAAGTTAAAAGCCCAATCCTCATCTCCACCAGTAGGGGCATCCCTTTAATCCTAGTTTTCTCCTTATCTTTGTTGTCATCGTCATCACTATTGGTTGCTATTAAATCTTTGTCACCAATCTTCTACGATGGAAAAATGAAACAAACAAACAAGCAAACAAACAAATGGTTGCCCCGATCTTGATGATCGTTTCCTTTGTATTTCAACACACCTGCTTCAGCCACTTCGCAACGCGGCAGTCGTTTCTTCGCCACTGATCAAAATAAATCTATGCGTCAGACCGAGTGCGCAGAACCGAATCACCTCATTTTCAGTTGGCGGCAATCAAAATCGTATTTCCTTTCCTACATCACAAAGTCCTATAGGGTAACAAAGTCAATTATCTAAATCACTTCATATATCTGGTAGAGAAGCAGAGAAAGGGGGGGGGGGTGCTGGAGAGGTAGGGGGAGGGAGAGAGAACAAACAGAACTATACATATTGTTGCAGATTATAAGCGCAATTTCTATCGAATCGAAACTCGCTCCAAACGTGATTTTCAATTTTCCGGCGAGATTACCAATCTGAGCAGAATAACAGTGGGTGAAAAAAAGATCCCGCAAAAAAAAAAATGCGTAACAATTTCCGTTATAAAACATTTCTAGGCCACATGTGACTCGACTTTGTCGTTGGGCCATTGCTCTTTGGCACACATGGGGTGCAGCAGTCTCGAAGAGCTCGTAAAAAAAGAAGAGACAAACAAGGTATGATAACAAAATAAGGTGACACATGGTTGGTGTAGCTGTTTCGTGAGAACAGCTTCTTCCATCTCAACGAGAGCAGACCGTGTTGCTAAGGTAGCGCGGTGCAATTGTAGCGCCGAAACTTTTCGGGTGGGGGAGGACCTTTCATAAAAAACACAGATATTAATACGCAGCGGAAGAATTTTTGTTGGGCTTATTGTTATGTGTATGTACTATTATGTTAACATACACTAACACTCAAAATATGTCCCCACCTTTCGGTCTACGGGAAGGTTTCACACATATGTACAGTGTGCAACAAGTAACATCAACATCACTCAGTCACAACTATACACATTCGCACCAATTCATTCACACATACAGCATGGTGAAACACTTTCATTTACACTCACCATCATGCATACTATGCTCACCAGTAAGGAGTGGTTAAATAAATTCACTACCATGACTGCTGATCAATAACTATCAAGACAACTGTCTTTAAAGGAAATATATAGCTTCCTTTAATGGTTATATAAAGAACACATATACATTATTTACAATATGATTTAGTCATGCCAAGGGCATTCCAATCAGACCCTACATGTCTGGATTACTGTCCAATTTCTCATCGGTTTCTTAAGTCATTATAAGCTTGTTCTTAACAATTTAACCAAATATGAGCCATTGCAAAGATTGAGCAAGTTTTCAGTGCAGACATTTTACTTAAGCCATTGTTTCAGGTCACTGTAGTCGAGTTGACCTGAAATATCAAAAGTTGTGAAGACTGTCAAAAGCTGGGATGCTCAACACATCCTCGCTCTTTGAAGAGCGGGAGCAAAAGAGGATAATCAAATAATTTCTTCTATCTAACTTCAAAGACGTAGTCTATCAAATGAAGCAAAACTTCATGGATCAAACATGAATCAATTAATCTTGAAACGTAATGTTAAAACAAGAATAATATTCGATACATAAATTCACACAAAGTAATTATATGGCAAGTGCACGATCTGTTCAGTTCAGCTTTACATAAATGCATTGTGGGCCTAATGTGATGTGGCAGCCACAGATAGCTGCAGTCTATCTGATGGTCCTGACAATACCACTTCATTTAAATCCAAAATAAATGTGACTTTCATTTCAAAGTCATGTAACTGAAGCATCAAACAAAGCATCATGTGCAGCGTAGCAATACTGAACAGATGAACAAATGACCTAATGTACAATTTACCAAAGTGTCAATAGTTATCATAAAAGCAAATGAGCTTAACTCGTAAAATCAATAAAATATAAAAGCACATGTTATCAATTAACTTGTTTCAAATACTTGAAATACAGCAAAATCTTATTAATCCTAAATGATATTACTTAAAAGCAATCACTTTAAAGCGGCACAATTTCACAATAACAACAATTAAAATTGAATACAAATAGCTTACCTGAAATATCAAAAGTTGTGAAGACTGTCAAAAGCTGGGATGCTCAACACATCCTCGCTCTTTGAAGAGCGGGAGCAAAAGAGGAGGAAGTTTGAGCCAAAATGATGCAAGTTGAGATGGACGGTACCACCTTGCTAAATTAGAGGGTGGATACTGTAATCTGAGGGGGGGGGGGGGTGGTTGTGGAGTCTTCAGGTAAAGCATATTTGTACCACATTGTAATTAGCACATATACACATAATACATGAAACACATATTCTTAAACTAATTACTCTCATATATCATCATTTCAATATACTCCAATAACTTTTATCCACCTTCATCTGTTGAGATGGAAGAGTCCATTTCTCATTAAATGACTAACACTACTTTCTCGAGAAAAGGCAATAGAGAGGGGAAGGGAGAGGAAGTGGTAGATAAAGAGAGTAAGGGGAGACAGAGAGAGAGGATTTGGGAACCAAGAGTGGGAGTGGATAAAGCAAGAGAAAGGAGAGAGAGGGAAAGAAGAGGGCAGTGACGCAAGCTCCTACCAGAAGCTGGTATATATCATGTGCATTACCATGGCAACCACACTGACTGGACTTCGGAACCTGTCAGCACACAGGTGTGTGTTTAGAGCGGTCCATTACTGACCAGTAGTGACCATAGTGCTTAGGAATGTGAGCTGCTTGCCCACTTTCATTTTGTTGCAGCATCCTGGTCATCCTATATACTAGTTTAAACCATGTAAACTATATATACAACATGAAACATATCATTTAATGTTGCACCAAACAGGGGCTACATACTCTTCCCCCCTTAAAAAAAAAACAACAACTAGCAAACAAAACACTAGCTCAAAATATGCTGTGCTCATATCCTTCAAAAACATTTCATGATTGTCATTATTGATGTGACAATTATATGAAAACAATAAACCTAAGCAAACACTTCATAACAATTTTACTTCCAATCCAAAAAAAAAAGAATGTTCTTTTCTTCTTCTTTATTTGGATGGATATACCAAAGGATGACTATCATGCTATAAGTAACCATAGTTCTCCGTACATCGTACAGCGTAGGGCAGATGTTTCTCCGGATAACACATCTCACAGGCAGTTCGTTGAAAGAGTTACTAGTTCATCTTGGACGTTCACTCAGTCCTTCATAATGAAACAGTAGCAACACATTTCCGTTGGCACACACATAACAGTAGTGTTCTGGTGATAAATGGGCTTCATCATCAGGATTCATAACAATTACTGCTACGTCGGATAAGGGAATATGGGACTGGAGATCCCAATTGAGACTGATCATACGTCACCCAAGCGTCCACCCTAGCGACCCTCGCTCAAAACACTGTCCTCCTCTGGTCCAGCGTGCGAAAAAGGCCCTGCAACAACAGCGATACCTTTGTGGTCTACTCTGTGGTTGGCTGGTGAGTAGAAATCTCAATCCAGACTGACCAAACATCATCACCCAAGCGTCCACCCTAGCAACCAACGCCCAAACACTGTCCTCTTCTGGTCCAGCGTAGCGAAAAAAGGCCCTGCACCGACAGAGATACCTTCCGGGCTGCTTAGTGGTTGGCCGGTGAATCTGTCTTCCTGTCAGTCGGTGCGCCGTGGTTGATCTGCTTGTCACCCTAATTTGGCTTCATAATATCATGCACTTCTAACTGCTCTTTCTATATACTTGACTTCGTATTAGTTTAAGCAGAGGCATTGATAACTAAGAGGTCCTTAAGCCTATACCTTACACTGGATGCCATTGCAAGTTTAACTCAAACTATCATAAAAACATAAAAAATATTTCTCTCTCTTTATTTCATCTATTCCTTTTAAAATATGTTATAACCCTGGATATTAATACTTCTATGCTGGTGGCTCACATTCATTCCATTCACTCTAATGGTATATGTTTTAGCGAACATCAAAACACACCACACATCTATCATATAGGGATAAAATTCAATTAAACCCCACATAGACTTATGCGTCTACAAAGCAAAACAAAGAAATTCTGAATCACCACAGATTCTCCATGAATGCTCTCATTTGTTAGACAAGAGCAAGTGTAAAATCGGCATTGAAATAATTTTAAACTTTGTCTAGTGGTAGGATTTGGGGGAGAGGCGGGGTTGCCTTGAGCTCAGATGCCAGGGGACCTTCATAGCAGTACACTGTAACAAATGCTGGTGGAGGACTCTAGGAGCATCAGTACTCCTTTCCTTTCGGAGACGATATGTACTCAGGAGTCATCGCCCTTAGATAACTCTATACATATGCGTCGCCGCCACACTGATTTGCAAAGTCGTGCTTTCCACGCAAAGTGCACATTTTTGACGAGAACCTTGTTACCCTCACTCAGGACAGGGACCTTACCCTTTTGATCCTGAACTTCTTATTCTTATTCCTCTTCTTCTTTATAAAACTGGTCTGTTGTCTGACCACTCTCTTTCGACGGTTTGTCTATTGATACTTTGTCCTCAGGGAGTGCGATAATCACACCCAAAACAAAAACAAAACAAAATCAATAACAAAACTAGCCTGATATTGGCAAACCCAATACAATCAGTTCAGTTCAATCTCGCAGGATTAAACTGTGTATGACAGAGGCACAAAAGTCAAAACAAAGCCCGGGTATTAATTCCCTACGAAAAATACCTGAGCATAAACAAAGCAAGAAAATAACCAAAATGCCTAGTCAAAATCGCCCTCTCATTCAAAAAGAGGTGGTTCCTTACAAAAAAAGTGAGAGTGGATCCAAAGTTCACTTAGGGCAAATGCCAGCTAACAGCAGCCAAGGCCGACAAGTGTTATGACGTCAACACAAGCGATAGTAAAACTAGGGAAACTGTGGCAAGTAGCCCTAATTCACAGCTCAAACTGAAAACTATAACATTCCCTGTCCAAAACAATGATCACACTCATAAAAAAATTGGCAGAAGTTGACTCATAACAATGAATCAACAACACTTGTTATACATTTCATTTAACTTATTAATCAACCTCGCTCTGCTACCAATTGTAGCGCCGAAACTTTTCGGGTGGGGGAGGACCTTTCATAAAAAACACAGATATTAATACGCAGCGGAAGAATTTTTGTTGGGCTTATTGTTATGTGTATGTACTATTATGTTAACATACACTAACACTCAAAATATGTCCCCACCTTTCGGTCTACGGGAAGGTTTCACACATATGTACAGTGTGCAACAAGTAACATCAACATCACTCAGTCACAACTATACACATTCGCACCAATTCATTCACACATACAGCATGGTGAAACACTTTCATTTACACTCACCATCATGCATACTATGCTCACCAGTAAGGAGTGGTTAAATAAATTCACTACCATGACTGCTGATCAATAACTATCAAGACAACTGTCTTTAAAGGAAATATATAGCTTCCTTTAATGGTTATATAAAGAACACATATACATTATTTACAATATGATTTAGTCATGCCAAGGGCATTCCAATCAGACCCTACATGTCTGGATTACTGTCCAATTTCTCATCGGTTTCTTAAGTCATTATAAGCTTGTTCTTAACAATTTAACCAAATATGAGCCATTGCAAAGATTGAGCAAGTTTTCAGTGCAGACATTTTACTTAAGCCATTGTTTCAGGTCACTGTAGTCGAGTTGACCTGAAATATCAAAAGTTGTGAAGACTGTCAAAAGCTGGGATGCTCAACACATCCTCGCTCTTTGAAGAGCGGGAGCAAAAGAGGATAATCAAATAATTTCTTCTATCTAACTTCAAAGACGTAGTCTATCAAATGAAGCAAAACTTCATGGATCAAACATGAATCAATTAATCTTGAAACGTAATGTTAAAACAAGAATAATATTCGATACATAAATTCACACAAAGTAATTATATGGCAAGTGCACGATCTGTTCAGTTCAGCTTTACATAAATGCATTGTGGGCCTAATGTGATGTGGCAGCCACAGATAGCTGCAGTCTATCTGATGGTCCTGACAATACCACTTCATTTAAATCCAAAATAAATGTGACTTTCATTTCAAAGTCATGTAACTGAAGCATCAAACAAAGCATCATGTGCAGCGTTGCAATACTGAACAGATGAACAAATGACCTAATGTACAATTTACCAAAGTGTCAATAGTTATCATAAAAGCAAATGAGCTTAACTCGTAAAATCAATAAAATATAAAAGCACATGTTATCAATTAACTTGTTTCAAATACTTGAAATACAGCAAAATCTTATTAATCCTAAATGATATTACTTAAAAGCAATCACTTTAAAGCGGCACAATTTCACAATAACAACAATTAAAATTGAATACAAATAGCTTACCTGAAATATCAAAAGTTGTGAAGACTGTCAAAAGCTGGGATGCTCAACACATCCTCGCTCTTTGAAGAGCGGGAGCAAAAGAGGAGGAAGTTTGAGCCAAAATGATGCAAGTTGAGATGGACGGTACCACCTTGCTAAATTAGAGGGTGGATACTGTAATCTGAGGGGGGGGGGTGGTTGTGGAGTCTTCAGGTAAAGCATATTTGTACCACATTGTAATTAGCACATATACACATAATACATGAAACACATATTCTTAAACTAATTACTCTCATATATCATCATTTCAATATACTCCAATAACTTTTATCCACCTTCATCTGTTGAGATGGAAGAGTCCATTTCTCATTAAATGACTAACACTACTTTCTCGAGAAAAGGCAATAGAGAGGGGAAGGGAGAGGAAGTGGTAGATAAAGAGAGTAAGGGGAGACAGAGAGAGAGGATTTGGGAACCAAGAGTGGGAGTGGATAAAGCAAGAGAAAGGAGAGAGAGGGAAAGAAGAGGGCAGTGACGCAAGCTCCTACCAGAAGCTGGTATATATCATGTGCATTACCATGGCAACCACACTGACTGGACTTCGGAACCTGTCAGCACACAGGTGTGTGTTTAGAGCGGTCCATTACTGACCAGTAGTGACCATAGTGCTTAGGAATGTGAGCTGCTTGCCCACTTTCATTTTGTTGCAGCATCCTGGTCATCCTATATACTAGTTTAAACCATGTAAACTATATATACAACATGAAACATATCATTTAATGTTGCACCAAACAGGGGCTACACAACCATATCACGTTGGAACAATCATCACTTTAAAAGAGAGAGAGAGAAAAAAAAATCACATTAAATTTACCTTCGTAACCTGATCACGTGTCTCGGCAAAGGTTAATGTTAAAGTGAAAATGCCTTATGAAAGAATGATACTACTACTACTACTACTACTAATAATAATAATGATAATGATAATAGTAATGATAATAATAACAATAATAATAATAATAATAATAATAATAATAATAATAATAATAATAATAATGATAATGATAATAGTAATAATAATAATAATAATAATTATTATTATTATTATTATTATTATTATTACTATTATTATTATTATTATTATTATTATTATTATTATTATTATTATTATTATTATTATTATACATGTAATAATAATAATAATAACATTATTACATGTAATGTCTTCTTCATCCAAGGTAGCCCCTTCAGTGTTGCCCCTGCTCTATCAGAGGGCCATGCCATTATAATTACCCCAGCGTTGCCAGGTACCGATTTATATACCTGGGTCGAGAGGGACATGGTGGGTAAAAACATCTTGTCAAATGACGTAAGCACTAGGCGGGAATCGAACTCGGGTCCTCCGAATAGCAGTCGGGAGTCTTATGCCACAGCGCCCATATGACGGGCACACTTTTGCCTCAGACTGGGACAGAGCAGCCCATTCCAAGTCGGGCCTTCTGATCTGATCAGCTATTCAGCAACATTTTCTATTATACGCATCCGGTAGAAATAAATAGCATCATCACCACTGTTTGATGCCGCGTGTACGGAATAGAAAAACACCCAGACTGTTTGAATTTACTTTGGAAACAAATGGATTCTATACACTACATTCACCGACACATTTCATGGTGAACGCAAACACTCATGGAGACAGTTTTAGCAAGGAGCTTCTCTCTGAATATCAGGACTCGCACTCCTCTGTGACGTCATGCAAGCAAGCGACACTCTTTTTTTTTTTCCCGTGGCTCTTCACAGATTGGCCGTCGAGTATCGTCTTCTGCTTACATCTGCGCTTGCCTTCACGCACGAACAGACGAAAAGACGAAAACGGGGAATCGGTGAGAGATGGAAGCGCGACGGGTGGAGTGGTATTTATCTTGCGCGAATGTGGTCCATGCAAGGTGTTCCGTGAATACTAGCCGTGTAACCGTGTCACCGCACGCTCAAGTCCCATTTTCATGTCGCATTACCGCCTAAGCACCTGTCAATCATCTCGGAAAACCTCCGGTATGCCGCAGCTTCATCCGTCAAACCGACCATAAAACCGCAAGTATGAAGCCCTTCGAGTAACGACGTCATAATTTTCTCGCCTGTTTCTCTCACACAGGTAGGAGCGTAACTTGAAAAGGACAGTCTCCTGATGGATTCGACCTTTTCCATTCCGCGAAATGTGTGAAGACGTTAAATTTATTATCAATTTATTGAGATGCAACACTGTCTTCTATCAACGGTTTGGTGGATATTACAAGCGATTACATTGGACGATACAGGGAGAAGAACTTATTCCTGTTTGGAATTCAGACACGAAAATACCACAGAAGTTCTATTTTCAATCAAATAGACTCATCATTCTTCTCTCATTACATAAAAAAAGTAACAAAACATAAAAAAATACCAAATAAATGCACTAAATATTTACTTTGAAATAGAACAACAATAGAAAATGAAAATAAAAATAAAACATCGCTTTCAATATTACAATGTCTCGTTTCGAGAGAAGAAGATGCTAATGATGTATCATACGAGTGTTTATGGCACTGCCGTGTTTATCTGTTTGTTTGCTTGCTTGCTTGTTTTTATGGTCAGAAAATGACACAAATATTAATAGATACAGCTGTCTCTGGCAATGGACCAAAGTCATCAGTGGTGATTATCAGCCAGCAGACTCAGCAGTTGTTCTGAACAGCTGAAATGATACATTATAGAGAGATTTGTATGTAGAGCTTGAGAACTGTTTATCATCGTTAATAGCTTCACTATTTTAGCCGACTGCTAACTTCCACATGTTGCTTCATACATCACTATAAAAATTATAGGTAGAATGCCGAAAGAAGCTCTTGGACGTGTACTTACGGCAGCAACTCCATAATCAAAATTCTGTAATAGTTCAGTTAACGACATGACAAAATTGAAGAATAAACTATATGACTTTGAACCAGTGCTAAAGAGAGTAATTACCCTTCATATGTCAAAGACATTATCACTAGCTTGACTTCTAATATTGTTTTAATTTGAGAAAGACACAACCCCCTCTCCCCCCCCCCCAAAAAAAAAGGAAACAACGCAAGCTCAATATGTCTGATATTTATGGTCATATTTGGTGAGATATCAAATACCCATCATACTTAGGAAAGTTTCATAGGTTTCTATCATGCTTTACAGCTACGTTGAGAAGGTTTTAATTGTTTGTGTCTAACCTTAAAATCTATCTAAATTGCATTCTTTTATATTTTGGTCCCATTATACGGCATCTTCAACCTTAACTATAAGAAAGCAAATTTAACAATTAAAGTGCTGTTATGTAGATATCAAACTTCTCAAGTGATAGGAAATCATCATATCTATTTCATGCTATTGATTTACAATTTCATACAGAAATTCAATCAGAATTAGGATGCGATCGCTCCTTTAAAGGTCCAGTTTACCTTTGGGAGCAGTGATTTCAAAAATGTTCAAGATATCACATTTGATGCATATGTGTAGGTCTGTTGTATCACAAAACATCCTACCATATAAAATTTTTGCAATAAAGCATAAAATATGGGGAGATATCAGCATGCTTCTCAACAAACCATAACTGTATACGGTTTAGTCTGGAAGCATTCTTATTATGACTATTGTTCACATTTTGTGTACTTAACAATACTTAACATCGATTATACGGATTCAAATTTTTGCAGAGGTTGTTTCTATCCCTAACTCACATTTTAGATCTATTTTAAAGCACTAATGTTGGGTTTTTGTTTCATCTGCAAATGGTAAATTATGCCTTTAAGGTAATTGTGGTCCGAGCAATATAAAACACACAAAGACGAAGTGGGTCTTGCAAACAGCTCAAGGGGAAATGTTTTACAATGTGTGCTCTATACGATGTCATACCCGTCTATAATCTCCTCAAGCTTTGGAAGACCGAAAAGTGCGGAAACATGAAGACTTGCGAAATTAAGCTCTGAAACTGATCATGTGACAACCTAATGTCTACAGGAATGTGCTGCAAGTATTATAGGAAGGAAACACACGGAATGCAAAATTTCGCAATACAAAGTAACGATATGAGGAAAATAGGCCTACATTCTAGAAAATATGTGATACCATGACTTATTATTGATTATCCTCCCTAGCATCTAAAGATACCATCTTGGATTAAGTTGAGATGGCGCGACGCTTTAACGCTCACAGCGAACATAAAGAATGCGTAAGAGGTAACGAAAATGAGCGACCTGAACGGGAGGTTTAATTCCTTTAACACTTAACGATGCGGGAAACACACATTAAAATGATATAAGCGACAACATTTGCTATGCAAAAGCAGCTGCCTGCGCTGTGCGGGCCTCTCACATCGACGTCGACATTGACCGAGACCGTGCAAAATGACTGATGAGTTTTTAGGCTGGTCTCCACCAAACCGGAAACTCTACCACGGCCCATCGGGTACTTCCCGGACTGACCTTATTTGGATATACGGCTCTCCTCCTGCTACACCCATCTCTCCCATCAACCACGTCTTCAAGACACCATCAAGGAGTGGAAATTGTCATCCCAGAACTGCAATTGAGAACTGCGTAAAACAGCACTCTGTCTATGATGAAATCTTGTATCGGTAAATCATACTGCTTGGTATACAATCCATATGGCACACATACAGACATGCACACGCATACATTGGTGCATGGGAGATTAACAATATCATATTATGCAATAGACGAAAGGATATAAAATGTAACAATAGGATTTTTATTTTTTTTTTTTGGGGGGGGGGAACAATGGATGGGGTTTAGAGGCAAACGGAGCAGTTCATTTGAGGCTGACACTCAAATTGTGAAATTTGAACTTGAAATATTTGATTGAAAATCGATATTGTTACAGCAAAACTCTACATTACTTTTGTTGTACATTATTACTAATATCCGTTCGTATAGAATGATGAAGGAAGGCTAAATGATTTCTTGGACAATATTTATAGGTCTATCTATACTTGCATAAATCAGACATCCCTTTCGTAGGCCTATCTAGGCAAACATTTAATTGCATAATGGATCATAACAAAAATCGGTTCTTCATAAGCGGATTCTTACTGAACTATCATATCAGATTACTATATCTGTCAGTGATAACAATCTTTGCTTAATTTTGCCTACAATCCAAATGCACCACAGCAGTACAGTTTTCATCACATCATATTTCACAATAGTCTTTTTCCTAATCCTCTTTACTTTTGCGTTTACTTCCCCACAGTCGATATCATTTAACATGTTTAACCAGCCAGTAGCATCATTAAAACGTTTCATCCACAGTGGACTCCTTGTTGTTGTTATTATCATGATTATTTTTCCGCAGTGATATTAGTCAGCCCTTTAAGCAAGACATTACGATGTTGAATGTTTCACGTGAACATTAAGATAAGGGGGGGGGGGGTAGCTAGAGGGATAGCATTACACCTTGTTTGCGGCACCTGTGCCCAAAGGAAAGCCCCTAAAGACAGGTCCGTCAGTGATCGGCGCCTTAAGCACGGCCATGTTCGAATGTATGGGTCTGAGGAGAGGGAGGTTAGTTGTCCCCCTTTTGGAGAGAATGTTCTGCGCTCCGGGGTAATGTCTCTTTTCACATTACTCTGGAAGAAGTGTTTGGATACCGTCTGTCTATTATGTCTGTCTGTTCATCTGTCTGTCTATTCAAATGCCTGGCCATCAATCTTTTTCTTTTTTTCTCAGCTCTCCCTCTCCATCTCTCTCACCCTCTCTTTTACGTTTACGTCTTTGTTTTGTTTGTTTGTGCGCAATCTTGTCTGAGTGGATTTATTCTCTCCATTATACACAAAAACGGGTAGCAAAAAAGAGACTTATGCAGAACAAAACAAGGGGGAAAGGGGGGGGGGGGTTCTTTACCACTTTTTCTCTGACAGAGCATTCAAGTAAGGGACCAATTTGTTTTCCTGACACTTCTTGTCTGATGAGGTGCTGAATGTTGTTCGTTCACCACAGTCAAACTGCCATATAATTTATGACGGCCCCTGAAAAGGGTTTCGCCTGGCAGGGGTAGATATAGATAGAAAAGCAGAATAAACGCATTATACAAAATGCACAAAGAACGTAACATCTCGCTGACGGAATGACTCTTTTGGAGCAAAAATATAAGCTACCTATTAAAGTGGGTGGTTCTAAAGTAGTCTGTGAATGAGACTACATCTTGGCATGCTGGATACAATCCTGGTTTATTTTGAGGATTTCGCCCCATGCAACAACGACTGAACTTAGGTGGAAAAAAAATTAAAAAAAGGAGGAAAGAGAGGGAGAAGTTGACTGAACTCAATACGAGTGTTAGCTTGTAGGAACGTGACAGTTCGCTCGCCAGGAAGATTACGCGACGAATCGGAGTAATACGGACTTGAACATTTTGACTGCTTTCCCCCGCCCACTTTACTTTCTTACCGTGTTTTTTTTTTCCACAACATTTCAGCGTCCTTCGGTACATCCTCTCACAAGTAATAGCTACGTTTAAAATTTGACACTAACTTTCAAATCATGCAGGTACTCAAACGTGCAAATGTAGCATTCTCTCATATTTTCTCCTGATTATCTACAAGCCACTCACAAAAAAATAGTGGAACTCAGGATGATATTTGATGCTGGCTAAGTTTGCGAGCACGGAGAAGTTCACGGAAACTTGCACAGAATCACTTCGAAGAGGAAGAGAAGAAGAGAAAAGGGAGGAAGAAGATGGAGGAGGAGGAGGAGGAGGGAGAGGAGAAACCTCTCCAACCCTAAAATTGAACAAATTCCTTAGTAAACGCAAATTTTAAAAAAAGATAAAAAATCAAACAAACAAAGGCAGGCATACGTCTTCTCTTTTGTACCAGAGGAGGTTTATAGTGCACTGCACTTTTCATGACATATTTCGCCGTAAATTTGCTGACAAGATAAACATTTAAATGCAAATAACCATCATAGATTTACAGTTTGCACGATATGTCATAAATACCAACAAAGAATAGGTGACTGTTCAGTGTATAACATTGCAGAGTAAAGAGGTAAATGCAAATTCATTTTACCATTCTACATGAGTGTACCGATGACAATGGTAAGGTTGACTGCGACTGCCTGAGAGCAAAACCATGGGTTATGAGCAATATTATTATGATGGCGAAAATATTGATAGTAATGACAATATGCTATGATGAAAATGTTTATGATATTGATGACTGTGACAACAATAACGATTACACGAATTATTATTCTTAAATGTCACCGGTTGTTTTGAATACTTTAAAAGGACGAACACACTGACGCAGAGAGGAGGCGCAGGTCATAGAAAAATTCAGTGTAGCTCCCCCTCTGTGAACACAATCCGTTACTAGTATAGATATGATAATGTAGGCCTATCCATTTAGCAGTGGCCGTGCGTGTGACATGCAGTAACCTCTGGTCTTTGTGGTTTTACGTGATTGTGAGGGTTTTCAGAGGTACATGTGAACTCGTTGCATGCACAGGAATATCGTTTGCACCAGGGGGCACTGTTTGAGATGGAGACTTTACCTGTATGAACACTGCGTATTGACGCTAAACGCGTTGGAAACGCATTTGAGAACCGAGGTCATAAACGAGTTCTTCTCTGCAAACTTGAAACCACTCGGATAGTCTAATTTTGTTGAAACTGAGGTCACGGTTCAGCGAACAGCATCATTGCTCACTGCTATTGAATAGCCCGTCATGACACGGCCTGATAACGCCCAAAGAATTATCGTCTCTCTAGTGGTCTTGTGGGGACGCGAGTGCAGCCATCCAGTTGGAGCTTTTACACTTCCATGGTTTCTCTCGGGAAACCATTTGTATCCATGTGACCGATTCTCAGGGTTTGAGGACCTCAAAAAGGCTGATGTACAACCCTTGGGAAACTAACCTATGCCACATTCTGCCTCACAAAAAACCCTTACTGTCTGCAGGGCAATGGTACATACATTCTCACGTAACAATTATACTTCTGGGTCTCACTCCACTGCAAGCAGAAAAGGCAGAGACGTACAGCAGGAACTATAGTTCCTGCGTTTCCTGGCAGTCACTGAGTGCAGAGCCTTCCCCTTTTAATCTACGTCTTTGCCTTTGCAGGCAGATTTTTTTTTTTTTTTTGCAATGAAGTGAGACCCATGTCAGATCCCCCACCCTACACCACTAATGAATAAAGATACTAATACTCCTATCATTTCCGCTACTTCTACTACTACTACTACTACTACTACTACGACGACGACGACGACGACGATGGCGACGACGTTGACTGTTCTGTCCTCACGTTTTCAAAAATTCTGAGTATTCAAGTCATCCACGACGTGCAAAACCTTCCCCTTTACCTGTTATGGATGAATACAGTATATCGTTGTTGTTTTTGTTTTCGTTACCCCGTGAGAAAATCGCGCTACTGAGTGTTCGTCAACTAGCGGGAAATTGGATGTCGTAATTGCATCCATGCCGTAAATATAAAGGGGACATCACTTCCCCCTTTCGCAATGCATTGCGATATGTTCTACTGTAGATGGGAAACACTGGATTTTTTTTTCTTTCTCATGGAAACTCTTGATTGAACTTGACAGATCAAGCTAATGAGTTGCTATCAATCAGGAAGAGTGCTAAATCGAATAAACCAATAAACCCCTCCCCCTCGACACCCATGTATTCTCCCCCCCCCCCCCCCCCCCGGTCCCCTTTTAGTGGATGTGTGCGGCCATGTCGATGAATATTTTCCGTATTCAATCACGCTGTAAGTGACAGGTAATTAGAGTAGGGCGAACGCAGTCTCTATCCCGCCTCC